>JAIPRK010000250.1:0-53438 GCA_025469195.1 Chaitophorus viminalis | reverse complement strand
TTGCATTCGAGACACAAGTTTTTGAACATCGGACTAAATACTGAAAAGCTTTAAGACTGCCGCGGACCCCCGACATGAGTATCACGGACCTCTAGGGGGCCGCGGACCACAGGTTAAGAACCGCTGTTCTATAGTGTTCTTATACTTTTATAATATAGAATTATTCCATTAATAAATTATCTTTATTATTTCATTACCTATAACACTAATCGTCCTATCACTAAATTATATTAATCTTGTTGTTATCCATCGCAATGTGTAAATTTTGTTATTATTTTCTTGTGTAGATAGTATTAGATACCAAAATTAATCAATATTAGATAGTGTTAGTATGTTACCAATAGACAATTTCTACGCTTATGATTTTGTTCATTATTATTTTTGTTTTTGTCAAATATTCATATTGTGCAACTTACATACAGAATGTGTATAATATTTTGTTTAAAATATTAAATGAAGATAAATTTTTTTTATTTATATTATACTAAATTTATACATATTCACTAATGTCATTGTAATCTCGAAGATAAAAATGTTTATTTAATATTCATTTGAAATTTATATATAATATATTATTTTAAAATCTTCAAAAATTCAAAAATTCATTTTCATTGGATTTTTATTGTCAATGGTTATATTTTTGATATTTTAGATTATTCGATAGTTTTAATAACTATATATAAAAGTAAGTATTTTATTATAAGTTATGCTAATGATTTATTTGAATAATTATATAGTTTATTATTATTCACAGTTTTAATTTGTGATAAATATTTTTTACATGAAAATTGAAACGTAAAAGATTGGATTTTCTTTATATATTTTAAATAATAATTACATGTGTTGTGTAAATTAAAATAGTTTGAAGTAGTCAAAGTCATAATTGTGGTTCAATTTAAATAAAATAAAAATATTCTCAGAAGTTTACTACTAAGCTGAATTAATGTATTTTGAAAATCACTCGTTGAAAATGCATAACATTTTGGAGTTTTAGTCTTCATATCACGTAGAGTACCTAACTTTTACGTAAATCTCGAGTTCATGTCGTAAATATTATATAATTAAAGAAGAAATTAATTTAAAATTAAGAGAGACGAAAATGCTGTCCTTCTTAAACCGATCATAAAACATTATTGTAATATGTATACTGCAGAGTTAAAACAACGCATTATATTACATTTTGAATACATTTATTAAACCATACAAAGAGCTTAATTTGAATTATATGTTGTACAATGTTGATATTATCTTTAATATTTTCGCTATAAAAATAATTATATAAATTTCTATATTATATTATTCCCTACATTGTTATTGTGATTTTGTATTTAGCATAAAGTCTTTATGTTAAATTAATATTAACTTCCATTTGTTGCATAAATTGAATAAAATTATTTTTATATAATTATAAAAAAAACGTATTTTGGCATTATTTTTGTGTTTTTACAATTTGATAACTAAGAGTAATTATATAAGTGCTTAATTTAACGAATACAATATTGTAGCAACGAAACGTTTCAACAGTGGATACAATTGTGACAAATTGAATTTTTTTATTTTTATCATTTAACAGTAAAAATAATTTTCGACTTATAGCTGTGTATAAATTAAGTAAATTTGTTATGTGCAGTGCATTAAACGTATATAAGGTTGGGAATAGGAAGATAGATAAGAGTGTTTTGGGATTTTGGAAGCAATATCGATGGGGGCTAGATCAATTATTTTCGTGGAATACTTGCAAGTATAGAAAATGTATAGGACACTTAAGTAATAAAAGGGTTATACGTGTTAATGGACCAGCTAAATAATCATCAGCATTTGAAGGTCATAGTTGACGACTAAGTAGACTGTATAGGTATGTACACACACACACACACACACTCACACACACACACATACACACACACACACACACACACACACACACACACACACACACACACACACACACACACACACACACACACACACACACACACACACACACACACACACACACACACACACACACACATACACACACAAATGCAACCACCTAATCCTAACTTAAACGTCAATCCATCTATAAGAAATAAGAATTTACCAAAACTGGTATAAAAGTTTCATTTTCTTCTTCATCATTAGTGTTCTAAAGACGTACTTCTAGTGAGTTGTTCGCGTTCGGCAGTTATAGTTGCTATACGAATAGATGTACCATCACATTTTTAAACTAATACGAAATAGTTATTATGTATCTCGTCTGAAAAAAAATGGTCGATAAAATGTTAATTTGTCAGGGTTGAATATATAAAATTGCTTCAACGTAAAAATATAACTGTATGTATTTTATTGTGATAGTTAATATTATATTTGTCGTTAATAATTTTCAAATATCAATTAATTGGTATTTGTAAAAAAATAAAATCATTAATTGACATTTAGTCAAAACAACTTATGTATTGTATTATTATAATAGTCATGTATAGAATATAGATAATAGATTTATATTGAAAATCTGTGCTCCCTTTGGTATTATATTAATGTTTAAAATTTAAAATTGATTCACTAGTGCACAATTGTATGCCACGTGTTTATTTGTGTAACATAATTGGGCGCGCCTATCATTCATAACATGTTTTTATAATTGTACCAGTGAATTCATGACATGCGTATGTGTCTATATATCTTTAGGAGACAAAAAATGTTTTACTGCTTTTTGATTCGCACCGTATACAAATTGTTAACGGTAGTCATTTGTTTTAACATAGCATGTTGACTTACAAGTTTGCCTCAACAATCTAAAATTGTTACTCACCGTTACATACAGTAGAGCCTCGATAATCTGGACTCCCGATAATTCGGTGAACGCAGTAATCCGGACGGCACATAAATCCATTTGTTCGTAAATACTGTATTAAAATTAGAAGTGTTACTCGGAAAAAAATTACTGACTACTATACTTAAATTTTATATTATTACAAGGTTTTTTTTTTTTTTTTGGTGTTCAGTATTTTAAAGTTTTTTTTTTCTTGTAATTGAAAGTGCAAAAAATATAAATGTGGAGGAAATAAAAATAAAAATATTAGTCATTTTAGTAGGTTACCTTGAAAAACCTTCGGTAATCCGGACGAATCGGTAATCCCGAAGATGCTCCATCAGTTTTCGTCCGGACTATCGAGGCTCTATTGAGTCTAATGTACATTGAGACACTGAGTCTTGTTGTCATAGACAAGAGGTAAATAGAAATATAGTAAAATGTCGGAAATCTTATTTGGCGTGAAAATCAGTTTAGAATTAACAGATGAGCAACTATATTTGGAAGATAATAAAGTCTCTAAGAATTCATTAAAAGAACTTTTAAAATGTAATTTATTGTTAAATGGTACAATGCTGATTACTGATGTACGTATTGAATTTTCGTATGTTGGTGTACGACTACTACGACTTGCACATTGCCTTGATTTTTATTCGATGCATACAAATAATATACATGTTTGTTATCAAAAACGTACAAATAATTGAACATTTTATAATATGTATTTTTTTAGCTGATGTGAATTTTATAAAGTATAAATAAACTGATGGTTATAATTTCACGTGTGCAGTTCTTCGATAAAAGTTTCCTCTTTGATTTTGTTTCTTACAAGGTTATTGACATTTATTTTAACAAGAGTAATTTTAGATTCTGAACGGAGTGATGGTATCTATTGGTTTTACAATGATGTGTGTTTTTTTTTATTTTTTTTTTTGTGTCTGAGGACACGATTTTTGATAGTAAAAATACTTCAATTTTCTTAAACAGCAACTTATCTGATAGGAAAGTGAATGTAGATGGTACTTGGGCGAGTCAAAAATCCAACTTTTTCAATACTTTTTTAAAAAATCGAAAAAAACGATAAAAAAATTACGAAAAAACGGGAAATTTTACGCAAAATCACGTTTTTACAAACTACATTTTTTTAAAATGCTCTAACACAAAAACGAAAAATCGCAACAACTTAAAATTTTCACCAAATCTTTATATTGGTGTTCTCTATACGTGGTTAAGTTTTCAAAGTATTTTGACATATTTTGACTTATTTATAGACAATTTAAATTTTCGATTTTTGTAAAAAAATTTTTTAAATACCTATAAAATTTAATTGGCCGGCCGAAAACTCTCAAAAATTGAATACAGGATTTATAATAAGCTTAACTTATCTCCAATAGAAAATATCGGTGATCGTTTCACTCAAATTTTTTTTTAAGCTCATAAAACTCAAATTTGTATAAAATGTGTCAAAATCACGATAATTTGTAAGTTATTTTGTAGATAAAAATTTATAAATTTTTTTCTGTTTATACTTAAGGTTCAATATTTTGACACTAGTTTGTTCATAAGCTAATCTTCAGAAATATATAAAAAAATTTCTACCGGACCAAAAGGAAAAAAATTTATGACTGTTTTAAATTTAAATTTTTACGAAATTGCATTATAATTCAATTTAAATATAAAATACTATAGTATTATATACACATTTTAGACAAACGTATTAATTCCGTTCAGAATCGTTATTCGTATACAATGATATCTATCATTGCATTCAAATTTAACAAATCCATTGTAATAATGGCCTATCCTATGAACGAGGTACACTCCACCCCTAACTGTACAGCAAAGCGAGGCCCACCGGTTCTTTTTTTGAAATGAGATAGAGATGAGACACTTAATAAAAATATCTCATCACGATTCACGGCTATACTTCAATGTATTTTATTGTGTTTAACCGTGTTTCATAGTATGTCATAATCCACAAACATGACCATACAATATATTTTGACTGTCCTAAATAAACATTTTAATAAATAAATAACTTACTGATAACTTGAGGGTGATGTAAAAATGAAATAATTATAATATATTTAATTGCTTATTGAATTAAATAACAAGTTTGTTGTCACAATTTATATAATAAGTAAACGAATATTATTAAGTTATAATTATTTTAACATTGTTGTGGATTAAAATACGTACCGTAAATTTTTTATAATTTTCAATGCACAACTTTTTTAATTTAAAATTATAAAATATTAAGATGACGTTATTTTTAAATTAATTTATGTATTATGTGTTTTGTTTCTTAGATGAGTTGCGCACTGTTAAAGACAGAAAATATGGAACAGAAAACGCTAAAGTTATAGGTGGTTGGGACGGGATGATCGGTGAAATAATTAGAAAGGTAAGACTCCACTCCTGTATGATATTAATAATAGTTTAGTTTAAATTATTCTTTGATATCTACGAATAATAATCATAAAAGTAAGGTGTATGAGTAACATTATTTTTTGATATATTTCTTTAGGTTTGCAACTTAAGAGTAAGTTTTGAGTATTTTTGATGTAGGGTTTGTGACTTGTGACTGAAAAATAAATAAGAATAATTGTGTTATAATATCATAAAATCAAACAAAATGTAAAATCCATAGTACAAATTAATTTCTATGTTTATTTGACGCAGCGTTTTTCGTCGACTATAACTAACCGTCGTTAATACGCATATTATATAGATATTGGTTGAATAAGAGGTCTAGGTTCAATTATTTCTATAACTCTTAGACAATTCATTACTTTTGAAAATTTACAACGTTCATGAATATTAAGAAAATTTAATTCTTGTGACATTGCATCATTATTATTTATTATTTTTATTATTACCTATAGTTGAGAAATTTGTAAAAGTATAAGATTTATGATTCTCATAGAGCTCAAAACTCACGTGTTGGATTTTTGTAATATTATATTCAACATATAAATAGTTGTAGGTTAATGTACCGACATATTCAAACCATTGTTTGTATTTTCAAGTTTGTATTCTAGTACAATACGTATTGTTATAATTAATTAATGTTTTACCAACAACACGATTTTATTTCAAAAAAATAATGAATAAACCCAAGTAAAAATCACTGTTGCACAACAGAAGTGGAATATTAATTTATTCGCCAGATTTATTTCTTTTTTTATGCTCTGATTGTGATTATTAAATTTTTAAACCTCATCTGTCCATATTTTTTTTTACTTAACTATAATTGTTCAATTTACATGAAATGGGGGGGGGAAACAGAAAAATAACTACATGGGTAACAATTTGCATCGCAAAGCGTCTGCCAGGGTTTTGTATCACTACCAATTGTATAAACTTCCGTTCTCTTATTAATCATTACAAAAGGTTTTATCCATTGATATAAATACTTTTTCACGCACTCGACAAGCGTTCCAGTGTTTTATTAAAGCAGAATTAAAAACATTTTATTAATAAATACATACATATATTAATACCTTAGAAAATATTATAATTTTATTCCGCCAATCTATTTGCATTAATTACTGAAACAGAATATATTTATATGATACGCACATAAAGAATAATCTTTTGCTGTATTAAAGTTAGTTTTTATTTTAAAACAAATTTGTGCTTTTTGTACGCATAATATAAATTCTATAAGATTACATAAAATATTTCGACAGTAGTTGTCACAAACAATGAATTTTACGTTTACTTTAGTTTTAATATATTTTTTTTTTTTAAATTTCCTTATGGTCAATTAACTATGTAAAGAGTAATATCAAAGGAAATGTGTTCACGGCACTGTGGTAGTATACAAATAGTTAAGGACATCAAGGGCTTATACTATTTTTACACACACAGTAGTTTCACGAGAGTTTGTGAGAAACGCATAACATTTCATTCAAAAATTTTAATTTATTAATATTAAAAATGAAAACTTGTATAAAATCATATTATTTAACTGAAGGAATATTTAGTCATTTAAATTGCTAAAGTACTATAGTAGTACATATATTTATGAAAATCAATAAAAAAGTAATCTTCCTTACTCTTAATCTATTAAATAGGTAGTAAATTATATGCTTCATCATACACAAATAGTCTCTCTCAAAAGCTTGATAATTTTCAGTGACAGCTCGATTCAAAAACGCTTAGATAATAGTAAATAAAACGTTGAGTATATTATAGTTAATACATATTAAATGCATATTTTTATATGCATTAATTCAATAAATATATTCTGCATATGGAAACTTCGATATGATTATATGATATTATTCATTTTAAACTTATTTATACAAGATAAATAATTATATTTTCTCATACGACATTAGATCTTTAGTACCTATATGATTTATGCGTCTGAAGAAACAGGAAAAAATTGACACACGAATATTTAATGTGTAGTTGTCATTTGTCATAATGTATTTATTTTTTTAATCGAGATATATTGATTAAAAACGTTAAACATAAAAATAATAATATTATACGTTATAGGTAATGGTATATTATAAAGTATTGATTTTAAATCAAATAATTACTATTATTCTTATTATACGAGTATTATCATAACACTGAAAAAAATGTTCTCTCTATATTTTCATATTTATATATAATTTTTTGTACTAAGTCAAGTTTGAAAATGGTGCACATTTTAATTATTATCGAATTATATGATATTAGAATACATCTAGAAAAATGTTAATTTGTAGCTAAACCAATTTCTGACATTTTGGAGGATCTATTCACTAATCTATACCTTACATTTTATACAGTGATCAAAAGAGTAAAAATAACCGGACTGGGGCTCACTCTACTGAGTGGATTTCGTTCATTGGATAGGTTATTATAATCAATGTATTCTATCTGAATGCAATTCTAGGTATCATTGCATACAAAAAACGATTCTGAACGGAGATGATTTATTAGTCTAGAATAGGTATATATATATATATAATATATTTGTTTTTGTTATATTTAAATTGTAAAGTTATGTCAATATTTGCTCTTCAAACGTTTATAAAAAATAATTGTGCCTATGGATTTCATTAATTTTTGAGTGATAGTAATAATAACTTCCGTGGATTTATTACAATAATATACGACCGTAAAATCAAATATTCTTATAGGTTTTTATTTAATAGGTACTTTATTTTTTTAATATAATTAGTTAATCAACTGAAAAATCAGACTGAGTAAAATTTCAATAAATATGGTAAATTATTATCATGATTATAATTATTTTGTGATCATATGTAGCTTAAAACATATAAGCATACATATTATTTTTACTTTGATTTATTTTGATTCTTTTTTAGTTTTAGTTCTTTGTTTGGCAGGGGGGCCATATATGCTTATTTACTTGAACTAAAATAATAACTATAATAAATTTATTCGGCAATTGTTAAACGATACAGTAAAAAATAGTATATTAAGTTATTATTTAGTGTAAAAATTAATAGTGTATTTATGTAATAAAATATTAAAAAAAAATTAAATATATATATATATATATATATATATATATATATATATGACCATACATTTTTAGGAAGTTAAAATCCTGAAATAAAATTGTTAAGACTCTTAATATTACTTTCGAAGTTTTTAATTTAATAAGATTTATATTATACATTTAAATTAGCTTAGTTTTTAATATATAAAATTCAATTCTTATTTTTTATAGCGGGAAAATGATTGAAAGTATATGTAGAAATCGAGAATACAGATGTGCAAAAGTTAAAAGCTATATTACCATAATATAGGTACAAAAAATAATATAATCATATTTATAATATGTAAATATTCCTCTTGTGGCATGGTGTGGCGGAGTGGTTAGCCGCACTCGCTAATTAGTGTTGCGATTAAGCACCCCCCGGCGTCATTAATACCGGATGGGTGACCATCCTGGTTTTTAGCGACGTTAACCATGTCACATATGCACATACGTGTTCCACACAACCCACAGTTCCCCACCATAAACAATTAAACATCCAACATCCAATGGCCTCAGTTGCCGCGGATCACCTAATGAAAAAAAAGAAAAAAATATTCCTCTTGTTGTATTAAAATTAAAGTTGAATTTATATTTCAATTATAAGCCTACAGCACTATATAGCTACAAAGGGAGGAAAAGACGCGTTCATACCAAGCAACACTAGCTGGTAATTTCCCCAATAATAACTAACAATTTATAAATTGGTAGGAAATATTTATTGTATATATATATATAATATATACAGTGAAGAACAATACGTATGATTGGCGATTCCTATACATTTTTGTATCAAAATTAATAATCGATGACGATCGTGTTATAAAAATGTTACATATAATTTATCACATAAATTTAAAATATTCAACAAAATAAATAGTACAATGTCTAGGTGGGTGGGGTGTGCACGGCTCCTATGCGCCCGCTCCTCCACCCCCCCCCCTCCTCCCCCCGAAAGCCGCCACTGGTTCAGGATCGATGTAAACACTGTGTATTTTTTGCGTTCGACGCGGTACACGCGTGTTCACAATGACGTTATGCGGCGTACTTGTCGGTAGGTACTTATACGATTTTCTCGCACTATGCTTGCAGGAAGTGGACTTGGCCATCGCGCCGCTCACGATCACCGCGGAACGGGAAAAGGTGGTGGAGTTCAGCAAACCGTTCATGACGTCGGCCGTGAACATCATGCTGAAGAAACCGTCGAAACACAAGCCGGGCGCGTTCAGCTTCTTGTCGCCACTGTCCAGGGAGGTGTGGATTAGCGTCGGGTTCGCCTACGTGGCCGTCGTGATCGTCATGTACGTCGTGTCCCGGTTCTCGGCTCACGCCACTGCTGCCGCCCACGTGAGACCGGTGCACAACAGCTTCGGCGGCGGCGGCGGCGGCGGGGTCGTCAGTGGCGGCGGGGGGTTGGGACACGAACTCCAGCAGACCATACCGCCGCCACCGATGTTCGTCCACAACCCGTTCACGTTGGCCAACAGCATGTGGTTCGCAGTGGCGGCCGTCACGCAACAGGCTTGTGACATTGCACCGCGGTAAGTGCTGCTTTTTGGCTTCGCTGTAATATAATTAATATAATATGTAAATATTATATATAATGCAATATTATGTACTTATAATATCATGCTCGTCAGTGGCGTGGTTATGATTTGGTTCTGGGGGGATATTTAATTAATTGGATAAACATAAAGGGGGTTTAGTAAGTTTCCACTAATAAAATTTGACTTTTTCGAATCTTAAAATTAAAATTGTATTACATTTTATAGGGAAATTTGTAATATCATAAACGGTTTGTTCCAAATAAAATTTGTATATATTATTCAAAACAAATACATCAAATAAAACCAAAAATACAATTTTATGTGTATGATTGTATTTATTACATTTTAGTGAAATAGTGAGTCTCTTATATCCAATATAATATAAAATGAAATTTACACCAACATGATACGTGTTCTAAAATTCTAATGTTCTAATGGGGTTAAATAATATCTTATGATTTTATAATTACAAACTTTTATTATATTTATACATATTGTTTTATTTGTATATGCATACTTAAATTTTATTAGCTCTAATTAGTAATAAATAATACATTTAGGCACCAAGTGATTTAATTATTTAGAGCATTCGTACTTTGTTGAACTATTTCTAGTTTCATGTACCATTATATTATATCAGTATGAATAACTCATTTATATTATTGTTTGTAAAAACGATCGAAAACTACTTTTAATATTGTGATATTTACGTATTCAAATAAATACATTCTGATTAGAATGCACTGTATATTTTATATTATTTTCTAACTTTTTAAAAATGATTATATAAGTTTTGGTAAAAATTGTATTAGTACCCGAATATATTTTAAAAACTTTTAGATATTCACTTAAGGGAACATTTATATTTAAATGCATTAAACATATATATCGTATAAAATATTAAGATAATATGACAGTGATATAACTGTCATAATTTCTTAGCAAAATTTATTTAAGTTTGAAGTTTATTGAATAAGAATTATATATAATTATACAAATAATATTTTACGCGAAACTATTATCGTTTATTATCATTTAAAAATAATATCGAATAGAGAAATATATCTTTAATAAATTACAAAATCGATGAGTTTTTAAAAAAAATATGATGATAAAATAAAATAAATTGTTTTAAAAAATAAATAGGAATGAGTATAAGTGCATAGGTGTATAATAGAGATATATTATGTAAATACTAAGAATAGCTGTGTATCGGATGTTTTCATAATACCCTAGTTTTGTTACCATTAGGTCTTCGTGTAGTATTCGTTTTTAATCTGCTAACTAAACACTATGTTATTTACGTGCTACCAATCAAAATATTCAAAGTCGAACAAAATCGTTTTACAATATTCTTGTCCAAGAAACGATCATGATTCATGATCGTTGCTATTATCAACATTTCCATTTAGTTCTAAGTTAATTTAGAACGAATATCTGTCATATTTTATAATTTATAGTACGTTTTCAACTTTCTAAATGTATTGAAGTTCGCAGTCCTTTTATTAACACTATAATTTGTTAAAAATTGAATAGTTTTTCAATCGTAGAGCAAGGAAATGCAATAACGGCTTAAGTTTGCCAATTGGTTGAATCCATTTTTAATTTTTTTAAATTAAATATATTTATCATTGATGTTTGAGAAATAATGAAGTATTTATATGTTGTTCTGAAGAAAATATAATTACTTTGTTTACATTGTTATATATGTATATATAATGGCTGATAAAACTATAATATTATAGAAACACAAATCTATAATAACACAAATAAATGATTAATATTATTATTGTTAAAAAAATAAAAAAATGGAATTGTGAACTTTTAATTATGTACTTAAATCGTTGAAGTAATTATTTTTTTATTTGGAAACACTATAGCGATTAAATGACATATATTGTTTAACTGTAAACTACTGCTGTAAAGTTTTAATGCTTACAGATCTTTCAAGTTTGATTCGTTATTAGTTATTACCGACTGAAAACCATATGAAATTTCATATAAAATCAAGTACTTTACTCACTTTGGGCTTTTATATATTATCATAGAGTATTAAAAATTAGTCAGAAAACGCTGCAGATATCCAATGAAATAATAATTTCAATGTTCCGACAATTTTTATAGCGGCTTCGATTATGTTACACTACGTTTGTGTCAAATCGATCGCAATGGAGGTGATTATTTTCTCATAACTCTTTTTTAAACGTATCCGAAACTAACTGGTTCTGAACCTTTAAATATTTGGTTGCTTATGTTCGTGTGGTTTGAATCTGGATACATATGTATAGTGTTTCAGTTTTTCGTAACTATGTAATATGTATGAATATCTATTTTATATTCGTTTACATTAAGCACTTCATAATTTTATCAGTATTGATTTAAGTAGCGACGAAAAGAATATTTTTCTTGATAATAATTAAAAAGTACCTATAAATACTGAACCGAAAAATGCTGAATCAATCCTTTTATAGGAAAAAATATCAACTGAAGACATAGCTTCCAAGGAATTCCAGGAAACCGAATCTCGGGTATTTGCAACTTGCGCGTTCTGCATAATGAGAAAAAAAAACATACCTAGAATCGACAGAAATTATTCTTCCTACTCTAAATTACTTACAGTCACTAATATATGAAACTCTGAAAAGTTAGAACGCACCACCGAAGATCCCTTTCTCATATTCGTTCTCATTTCTTTTTAGGTATTACTATACATTATACAATCCTCCCACCTAAATATTAACAATAATTACATTGACCGATAATAGAACAAATATTTTTTTAATATTTAAACCAACTAACTTAAGGTTAAATATTCTAATAGTATATAATATATACATGAGTTATAGTTTTAAATGTTTTTGATGATTTATCATTGCGACGTATAAATATTATTTTACATACGTTTCTTTTTATTTCCCAATATATTTTTACTCACCAATACTGGCAATACTACACATTTATAAATTATATTTATTAATAATATGTATAATTATAAAATATATTAGCCCGTATTTCTAGTTATTATGAAAGAAAACATTCGAAATTCATTAATATTTAATATCATACCATTATTACTCTATGTAATATCCCTAATATCCCTATTATCCTCTGCAATACGGTTAATCTTGTGAAAAGAACGGATTACGGCTTGCGGATGCAACATTATTATAGCAATATGTATGAATAAATGTATTAAGTGAATCTATTCTGTAAGTACCTGTTATCCGTATCCTACATAACACTATAGGAACCCCTAATTAATGCCGTTGACCATGTAATCTGCTGGAATCACTTCGACTGTTTTATCCATGAGAATTCGAATTATTCTTAATAATCCAGTAATCTGATAACTACGCACCTGAGCACTCGACAGCCATTCAAATTTTCGTACCCGTTTGGAACAGGTTATCTGATCCGTCTAACTAATCGATAAATGAATTGAAATTATTAAAATTCGATTTTTCATAGATATTTATGTTTATGTTAATCATGTTTTCAGTAAATAAATTTCATTTTAGATATTTACATTGGTATAATTAACGAGTACATTGATTTTTCAAGCAGATGAATCATACTCACACTATTGAAACTAATATATTGTTATAATAGTTAATAAATAACCTAAAGTTTTACTACCTTATTGACGGACAAACGATTGCAGTCAGATGGTAATTTTCATTAGTTATTGATATAAGATATTTTTCAGTGATTGTTTACATAGAAGACTACGTTACTAATATTACGTTTAATAATTTACTAAAAACCTTTAGTATACGTGGGTAAACTAAAAGAATAAAATTAAAAAATGATTCCCTAAAAATGTAGTCTTAAATAACAGATCATAAATAATGTTAAATTATTAACAAATTTAAATGATTTATGAAACATGTTTATGCATAGTAATACATGTTATTATGTAGGTGTATATTTTAGAAAATAGAATAAAAGTATAAACATATAGTTAAGAATTGTTATTATAATTATTATTATGAATAAGAAGAAGTTAAATGAGTGGATTAAGTGTATAAATGTAAAATCACGAGAAGAGAAAAAGATTGAGCGTGACGACGAGTTATCATATCTAAAATTTTAATGCAATGTTAATCTTTTTCTACTGCTTGAATTATGAATAGAAAATCGAGAAAAAAATGGGTTGACAGTTATTATTTAATAAATGTTTACAGTTTGCGTTATAAAGGCTAGTATAATTTTCCTTCCCGTTCTTTTACTTTTTACTTTTGCATACAAATTGTGCGATACGCGTTTTTAATTTATAAAAAAATCATAGTAAAAAGTGACATAATTTATTCCCTCTGTCACTCAAATTCATATTATATATATATATATATATATATATATATATATATATACATATATATAATATCATTATATTACATTTCATACATTAAAATAAATGTACTGCAAATTGTAACGCAAATAATATTCTATAGACAAAATAAAAATGTGAGCACACCAATTATATGAAAATAAAAAAGTTATCTCCACATACGATTAAACGAAAGAAATATATTTTTGATTTTATTGTGATTTGTAGTTTTAGAGGCAAATCGGTCGTAATAATAATAATAATAATATACGCGTACGATTCACACGTGATGTTCTGTATTTTTTCATTATTTCTCTTTTTCCCCGTGATCATATAATACAATATTGTATCTTGGAAATAAATAAAACGTATTGTCACATCTATGGCTCACTTGTGTCCTCATCCAAACTCGAGCGTATATCCGGTCTAGATTTGTTGGCAGACTAGTTATTTATTTATTTACATCATAAAAAAATATATATCCGTGTTACGCATTGTATATCATAATATCAAATATACTTTTCATGTCGTATGGCAACACATTTCGGCGGCGTTCATCGTTACGACGTCACGTATGTTCATACCTACACAATCTAAAATGCAGGCTCTGAATTATCGCCGATTTCCCATTATCAGAAATCGTGAAACTGTGAATATATTCTATTAACTAAGCGATGGAATACTGAAATAATACAATAATAAATTACGGTCCATCGTAGTTATTATTAACTTAAAATTGAAAAATAATTTTATAACTTTATCTGGGTTGATTTAAAAATAAACTGAAACGTTTACTCATAATGTACAATATTATTGAATATTATATTTATAATTTTTTTTAAACAATTAGCGAGCTCTTCGAATAAAAATAATAAGGACATAGTTAAGTTGTATAACTTTAAGTATTGCTATTTTTATTCTTCATTAAATTTGACTTACCTACTTAAACCAAAAGTTTCACAAACTCACACTGTACAAAACTTTATGTTATATGCGATTAAAATAATTGGATCCAATGTTAAGAGATTTTCTAACGAATATCCCATGGGCTGGTAGATGGAAAATGATACTTATTGTTGAGTAATCCTAGTCAATTTCCAAGGAAATTTGCCACGCCTTAATATAAATTTACAATTTATTATATATTAACATATTTCCTACATATTCAATGAATTTTGAAAATTATATTTGAAATTTATTAATATATTAGACGCCCGATGCCCCACCGAAATTTACACAAAATCATATCCCCAATAAGGACTTTAAATGAATAACAGTTTTTTTTTTCAAAAACATACCTATTGTATATTATAACTAGATAATGAAAAATCCTTTGCTAAAACGTTAAGTGCATCATGTATATATCATTGCTAAGTTATACTATAAATACAAGTATAGGAATCGGATAATATTAATTAAATGCTTATGTAATATGAATAAAGGTAATGTACGAGTACTCTGGCATTTAGTAATGTGGTATAGATTTCGAAATGCATTCTGGTTTTACATTTTTCATTCCATTGTTTGGATTCCATTTGTACTTTAGGAATTATTCAAATTTAAAATTGCATCCAAAAAGTGAAAAATACGAGTAATATGTGTATTATTTCTATTCTATTGATTTCTTATAATTTTTTAATTTATTCATCACTATTCCCGACTGTTTCGAGATAACACGCACAATAGGATACGACAATCATGGTGATGATCATTTATCAAATGATTATTGTATTATAATATTGAAGTCATAATGGTCAGAGAAAAATACTAACAATATGCTAATTACTTTAAACTTTTCATATGAAATTTGAAATTTAGATAACTCCAAAATTATGGCTTCAAATTTTGACTTGGTACGTTACATCAAAAATAACAGAAAATTAAACTGAATAATTAGAAGCATTAAAAAGAAATGGTGTTCCCATTTGAAAGATAAATGTTGATATAACCAATCCTTAAACAGTACAAAAAACTTAAGTATTGGAAAATATGTTTGTGATCTTGTAATACACATACTACATTTTAAAACAATCGGAATTTGAAAAAACGCAAAATAGAAATAGGACATGGGTCCTTAATGTATTACTCGGTTATCTGTATAGTTTTATTTCATAATAAAATTTACGAATTAATTTTTCAATTTTTATATTTATAATGATAGCTATTGGGCAATCACTCTACTCTATTTTTGAGTTCATTCCGTATTTACATAACTTATTTATGGTAAATAAAAAATATTTATGATGACATGGTACGTCCAAAGTTGAAATATAATTTTAACATCTCATAAGTGTGTGAATTACAGTGACAAAGGTAGTTTTTCTTTTTAAATTAAAATTAAATTTCAATTAAATAAAGAGCAATGGCTACATAACGGAAAGAACTTCCATAACTCTTCAAAAAAAAAAAAAAATAAATAAAATAAAATAAAATAAAGAAAAACACACCGAATTTATAATATAAAATATACGACAGAAGCTTTTGCAAATTAAAAAAGTTTGCGCTTCCACGGGATTTGATAACTTACATATTTCCTTAACGATAGCACAAAGTTGTTAATTAAAATGTTTGAGAAAAATTAAATTTTAATTGTTTATAAATGATTATGTATATTGAAAAAGTTCATTTTTAAATGGTCATAGTGTAATATACGTTGAAAAAATATATGCCTCAAAATGAATAGGTACCTTTTATTCATTCAATACAACTTTTGACATTTCATATTTAGACTTAGATAGTATTTATGGCGGAATATGAAATACAAATTCATTACAATTTATACGGATAGTATCTATGTTTATGTACCAAAAACGTTTCATTCGACGTAAAACCAAATATTTTTAAACAAACCATTGCGATGTTGACACTGAACAGAAAAACACTTTAATAAACGACTTATGTACAATAAATGTTTTTGCATTTAATCATTTATGACTAGGGCTAGGATTTTAATGACCCAATAAACTTAAAAAATGACATTAAAATAACCTAAAAATGACCTAAAAAAATGACCTTAAAATTACCTAAAAATGTCCATAAAAAATGCTCAAAAGATAAAAAATGATTTTAAAATGTTATAAAAATTCATTATAATTATTAATAATTATTATTTATTAATTAATATTTCGGTACAAAATTATTTAAATTATAATATTATAAAAAAATAGCAAAAAAAATGTTAAGTTAGGATTTTATTGATACGAATAATAAAGTTTGTAGTTTCTACTCTCCACTGTCATTTAATTTAACGATTAAGATAACTCGCGGTATCGGAGATTATTTTCTATACTATCTCTATAATTGAAATATTGAATATGATATTATATCTGTTACAAATTCAAAACGTTTATCGAGAACATCTAGTGTAAATGAAAATGTATAAAAATATTACCTAGATTTCAAAAAAGTATAAAAAATGACCTAAAAATGCTACAAAATGACCCTAAATCCATAAAAGTACAAAAAATGCAAAAAAAAGCAAAATAAAAACTATATATTTGGACTCGTATATGACCAAATCACATTTTATGCTTGAAAAGCTATGTCCTGTAAATCCTAAAAAAAAAAATGCAAAATCCTATACTATCCTAGCCCTATTCATGATAATGTCATAGCATTCGTTCCCATACATGCGAAATAACAATTATACAATATTATACAATAATCCACCTATTTACAATTACTAACAGATAAGATAATAATTTTTTTTTTTTTTTTGTTAGTAATAATTTAATTTTAGAAGTATTAGAAAATATTAATGAGTTGCATTATTGTATGATTATATTATTATTAATAATTTATTTTCGAATTCTATTTCATTTAGGACTACGCCCGGACGGATTGTTGGAGCCGTCTGGTGGTTCTTCACGGTGATATTGATATCGTCGTACGTGTCTAACTTCACTGCGTATTTGATCGTGCAGAAAATGTCCACACCAATCAGCACACCAGAAGATTTAGCAGCGCAAACCGAAATCGAATACGGTGCTCTTTCTCACGGGTCTACGTGGGATTTTTTTAGGGTAAGTTACGTCGCACGTGGGTGCACTTGATTCACCTTCGACGATATTCTCCATGTTATTATGTTTTCGTATCCAAAGAATTTTGGGTATTCTAAAATATTTACAACAGAAGTATAGGTGGTATATGAATAAATCATCGTTTTTCGTTCGGATCAATAATTTGTTTATGTAACGCCGAATTCATAAAATTATACCGATTTGATGAAATCGCCTATATACTAAATTGCTAATTTTCAAGTACGTGGATTTATGTATTTCATAATATCGTGACATAAGACTGCTATATGGTTGAAATATTCACTGCCTTAGAAATTAGAATTAACAATCAAATAATTGATTTCTTATTGTGTACATAATTTTTATACACATTCTATATAATATGTCGTCATGCGTTGACGATTTTAGCGCAGCAATAACAGTATCATATTATTAACCACTACACTGCGTCATTGAATAATGTGTTGCCGAAATTCATTCATTCATCTGATTCGTGAAGTTGGTACCAGAATGGCCGAATTCACGTAGGTATTCAGGTAACAGCGTCGATGATCTCATGAAAAAAGGAAATTTTAACACATTTGGCGTTACAGGATATTATTATACACAACTTTGAAACGTTCGATTTTCGATGTTTGGAATTTGAACATTAAAAGTATGTGTATAAAAAAAATTATCCATATTGTATCATGCAATAAAACTCAATTTTATATTTTTGGTGCGTTATGTTACATACTATTTGAAATAATGGTCAATATCGAGTTCATCAAAAATTTACTCGATCTTGTCCAACATTCCAAGTAGAAACTCAGTAAACTATGCATCCATTGTCAAAAGAATCTACTAAAGTAACTCTTTATTGAAGATAATTTAAATAATGTCGTCTTTTTTCTATGATAGTCTGCCCCACCTAAAACATCATAACTTTAATCATTAATTTTTTATTGTTTTTGTTTTTAAATGTTATAATTATAATTATATTATTTATTACTTACCTATGTTCAACATCTATTCTTGAACCTTCCAGGTGTTCAAAATTTCAAATAAAAATATAAAATTAGTATTTAATAATCTTAATCGCGGTATAAGAATATTTTTCTTTATAAATTATGATAATAAATTATAAGGTAGTTTATTTGTAATAGCGTAAGGATATTAAATTCGATAAATGTATCGGTTCACAATATTCTGTCATTGACCCCTCGACGAATCACAAATGTGCATCGGGTTTTTCTTTTTACTTCCATTATGCTTAACAGTAAGTGAAAAATTATTATTATTTTTTTTTTTTTTTTATTATTAAAAACCTTTATGCCTGGTAGTGACGTTGTTGTCGACATTTGGAATTATTCTCAATACTTGATTGCCTTCTTAATAAGTTGTTTATCCAACGATGTCTGCAAACGTCAACACCATTAAATTCAAACCACCGGAACTATGGAAATAAATTATTCACCGAATTTATTTTATGCTGTGCTTTTACTCCGGGTGCAAATGTAATACATTTCCATCCATAACCTTCAATATATTTATCGTAGAATACACGAAGAAAAAGAAATAAATAAAAAAATATATTATAGGTATCCGCGCGTTATACGTATAAGACGTTGCACTAATATAGACTTTTCCCATAACGAGTTCAGTTTTTGAGTTCTATCGACTGTAAACCTTGGATAGCTATGTGTTTTTTGGGAGAGAACTTTTCTCTTTCTTAAAGTTGTTTCTTAAGCGATTTTCTCTCAATATAAAAGAAAAAAAAAATTCAAGGACGTACAAAAGAAACAGCTGCAGGGGAAAACAATTGTTATTTTTTTTTCACCGAACTCCTTGCGAATGACTTTAACTAATTTTCATAGTACAGACATGTAAAAAAGATAAGTAAAAAACTGAGGACGATTTTGTTAAATGACACTATATTATACTCCCATTACAGCTCTATGATTTCGGTACACTAATTAACAAATTACAGGTTTCAAGTCCATAGCGTATATAATCGGACATGGAGTCGATCAATTAAATATATTATTTTTTTTCGATAAGCAGCATAATATTTTATTCTTCCGGTAATTTTATGATGTTAAAAATAACATTCAATAATAAAATTGTATATTATATAAACACTTAATGAATTATAAACAATGAGTACATACTACATAAATAGGGTCATATGGAACAACGATAAAATTTGACTTCATTAGCTTTTGTAATCGAAATGTAAATATTTTTTCTAGTTTCTTTATTTAAATATTATTTAAAAAAAATGACGTAATATATAATATCATATACATACTTCAAACACGGCATTTATTGTTTGATGTAAGATAGTTACTGTTAATCGTATAATAAAAAGGGAAAAAATAATAATTGTTTCATTTTATATTGTTATAGAGATCGCATAGTTCATTGTACAGTAGAATGTGGCAGTTCATGAACTCGCGGACACAAGTGTTCGTGGACACGTACGACGAAGGAATCCAGAGAGTAAGAAATTCCAACGGAAAGTTCGCTTTGCTTATCGAGTCACCAAAAAATGACTTCGTGAACATGAGGAAACCTTGTGATACAATTAAAGTCGGACGTAACTTAGACGTCCAGAACTACGGGATAGCGATGCCACTCGGGTCCCCGCTGAGGTGAGACTCTGATATTATTTATTTTTTTTTCTTTATTCTTTTTTTTTACGTCTAAATATATATATATATATATATAATATTGACAAATCTCATTTGGGGCTTTGGGAAATAAGATCACCGACGGGATATGAGACGCGCGTGGACGAAAGGAACACGCGGGGAGGAATATTACGCGCGTCTTTCGGTTGAATGACTCCCTCGGATTACATTCCGCGAAATCACATTTTCCAAGACGAGCGTCTGATATGAAAAAAAAAAAATTATATATATATATATAAGAAAAACCCAATTTTCTGCGACACATTTTTGATCATAAAAAAAATATATATATTATATATACATACATATATTTTGTACGTGTCTATGCAATAAGATTTGCGAAAACCATTGGTTAACCGATGCCACTTTCGGAACGCGCGGCTGTTACTCTTCCGGTGATATTTCCATATACTAGAATATATTACATACTTAAAGTATACGTAACCAAATATATATATATATATATATAAACATTTCTTTGTATATATGTATAGCGAAAACGCCGCACGGAGTGTTGTAAATCTTATTCCGTGTATATATATATATACGCGTATGCTAGGTATAGTACATTAAATACTATACGACATGTATCTAATGGGATTTATAAGCATCGCGGTGAACCAAATGAATAGTGTCCCCAACAATGGAACGTTAGTCCTGTACGCACACGCATTATAGCAGGTATAATAAATTAAATTAAAATCACACACCGATTCGAGTGCAGTGCGCACTTCAGCGAGTGTAATGCACTAGATATTATAATATGACTATGGGTAATTCTCGGACAGTCGGAGACTAGTGTCTACACATCTTTATGCACAAAAGAATTTATACTATAGTATATAGTATAATATACTATATAGATTTCATCTGTGTTTACCGCTAACGCATAGTGATGCCAGGAAAAGTTTCAATGGTGGTGGTGGGGTGGGGGCGTCCTGGTGGTTGCAACCTGTAGTTTTTTATAAAAAAATGTATTTATTGAAAATAAAATTTATAAAAATATATACTATTTGGAAATCAAATAAATCCAAGTGTTATAGACATTTTTGCATAAACTAGATTGCTTGAAGTTGTGTTGTACAAATTGTTTTTTTTTTCATAAAATTAACTGAAAATTATGACTTAGCTCCCCACCCAACCAAGTCTCTGGAGCTACCCCTGAATGATGTGCGTATGTGTATGGGTGGGGATTGAATAAAATCACATTTTATTATGACCTGTTCGTTTGAAATATAAATATTGTAAAAAATATTTATTGAACTAATTGTACGTGATTTGTTTTCATCTTACAAACGTGTATTGTTCACGTGAGTGTTTGCTTTTTTATTTAATTATATCTCGAGTGTACTATAAACTTAGTGCATTGAGTATTATTTATTTTTATGATTTACAGAATCTCGTAATTTAGTGATCAGAGGTGTATATAAAACGATGTTTATTTTAAAACGTGTTTTAACGAAGGTTTAATTATTCAAAGGGTCAACTTAAAATGGACATAGGATACTTATCTGTTCTGCTTACTTTATAAATCAAGAGTTAAATTGAATGAAAAATTCACTTTTTAGATTACCTATAATAATTTATATACCAAAGAGAGAGAAAGAGAGTCCTAGAGTGGTGATATGTAAAAATTTTAATCATCGCATTTGTTCATTGTACATCATACCTATAATTGATAGATTGAAAGTATTTTATTTTTAATAATAAAAAAATTGTCTTGATATTGTTTTGTATTACGACTGATGAATATTTTATTTTCTGATTTATAATAAATTAAAACACGATATCTCAAAATATTCCACAACTATTGGAATACATTTTAGGCTTATTAAAATTAATTTTAATGTTAATATAGATTTAGTTTAACACAATTTCCCTTAATTCTAGTATTATTTATGCCTTACAAGCTTGAGCCATTGTGAATCGACTGTACCACGAGTTTTCTAGTTTAAAACATAACCGAAACATTTATAAACAATGAATTGTCTGCGATTTATTCAAATATTTCTATAGACCTTATTTGAAAAAGATACTTAAAAACGAATTTGATAGTATGGCCTTAAGGAAAATTAACATGTTTGCATAAAAATCCGTTTTTTAGTCTATGTGACTTATTATATTATACAACTCCTTGTTTTTTACTTATCCGATTTATAGTGTACCTACATACTTGATTTTTCTACGTACGTTTTCTCTGGTAAATACATAAATAAACAACGCTTAACAGAAACTGATACAACTCAACTCTAAAGCCAGAGACCTAATTTAAAATGCACTATTCTTATATGCTTTTATCGCTTATATGAAAAAATTATATACACTATGTACAGCGTATCATGGGAAAAATAAAAAAATAACTATTTCACATAAAAGTTTAGGAAACTATTGATCATTGAAACAGATGGGTTATTCTGGGGTGGAATATCAGTAAATCATCATTAAAAGCTTACGAGTTTGTTATGGAAATCTTCTCCAGTCCATCGGGACATGTATATTGCAACAGGTGTTCAATTACTAAAGGAGTATCATAAGAACCGGTATTGCAAAAACCTGGTTAATTATCGAGTACCGAACTATCTATAACATTAAATTGTTTATTTAATTTATGTTAATTTATTATTCTCATCATAAATCTAACATTATTCTTTTTATTATCATTAATTATAATTTTCATCATACTGATGATATTGCAATCACAACACCGACCGTGACATCATGTTCATATTTCACGAGAATTAACTTTCTCTAACTTCATTAATTGTTTCGTTAATATATAGACTTTAAATAATCGAGATACTTTAACATTTTTCAATATAATTTTATGCAGTTATTGTATATACTGTTATATTATGATATACTGCATTTTTTGAATGCTACAAACAAACATTCCTATAATGAAGTATCAACGTTTTAACGTTGATAATATTATGTTATTATTACTTTAAGAGTTTTAAATTTTGTGTGAAGTAAATAAAATATTTCGAATTTTTATGGAGAGTAAATATTCGTATCAATCATCGTCTGCATATATTGTACCTTGATTTATTACGGTTATATTGTTTTCGATGCAACTGACAAAGTGTTATTATCGTATTGTTTATGGGTAGGGTTGATTTTATTATTTTACTAACAACAAGTTCTAATATTTTATTAAATAAAACGATAAACTACATCATATAGCGATACAATTTCAGTGGCGATTGGATCGTAACTAATCAATCATATATTTTAAATACTATGTTTTTTTAAAACTACATTCTAAACAAAATATAAGTTTTGATGATATTTTTAAAAATTTTTAAAAAAAAGTGATCATAATCGTCATAAATCTATCGTTTTATTTTTTAGTGTATGTAATTAATCGTGAAGCATTTTTGAATTTTAAATTCTACTAATACATAGTCTTATCTCTTATTAATATACTTATTACTTGTTCAAATGTTTATAATGGGAGAAAGGTTAAACTAAGTTACCTCAAATCTTCTAAGAATGGACAAGATTTATTATCCACAATATATACATTAATCTTATTTAGTATAGATAAATCGGACACCTTTTTGGCTACTGATAAAAATTTTTGGCACCGCATATCTCCAAATATCGATATTGTAAATTCCTACTAATATGTAAATTGTAAAACTGTATAATGTCAATTGAAATAACAAAAAAATATTTTATAATATTAAAATTGATGTGAACAGTTTATCCTTTTAAAAAAATGTACATGAATTTATAATACTTTGAAAAAATAATAAACTTCAATTAAATATTTTAATTTTATATTTTTTTTTATACTTGTATTAGGCATATAATTAGATATTATTCTCATTAGACATAATTTCAAGTTATTTTAATTAAAACTTTACTTCTAAAAACGTAATCTTTACATTTTTAGCTAATACAATACTAAACAATTGAAATTAGTTAGTATTTATTAATTGATATAATTGATATAATTTAAACTTTTTTTCAGAGCTTCCAATGTACCGACTATTGTAAAATACTAAATTGGATTTCTATTAATTGAATACCTAATCATTTTTTAATCAAGCAATAACTTGTTATCATATTTACAACATATAATAAATATTATACAGATTTAGGTGTTTACAATAAAATTAACTCTTTAATTAATAATAGTTAATATTGTTGGCTACATTTAATAATGGTAAATTGATAATATAGGTAGGTACCTACTATACTTATAATTGGTGGTATTAATATTATTTTTAAATGTTATATTTTGTGCAACGTATAGCATTAATAATTTATTTAAAACTAGAAAATTACTATTATCCTTTCATAATATTATAGTTGTCTGTTTAAAATAATATTCACCAGCCTTTATTTGTACACCATTGTATGATGTGTCAACATTTTACTTATTACATTTAGTTTCTAATTTGTGTAACTACTAACTATAGATAAATTATTACAATAATCTTCTCATTTAAATATATTAAATATTATAATACAATATAAAATGTGTGACGTGTTTTTAAAATAATACAGTAGTAAACTAAACTGAGTAAAGAAAAGATGTAATTAAGAAAATATAAGAATAGCATTCAAATAAATAATAAGACGGCGTAATGTATATGCAATAATTGTACACCAATGTTTTTCAAAGATATTTCGTGTAACAAATTTTTTCATTTTAATATACATGTAAACTCGTAATAGTTCTGGGCAAAATAATGATCATATTACAATCATTTATTATACAACTATAAATTATGAGTGGTAAAATTTAAATTATTTATAGAACGATCACTATGTGCGTTTTATAGATACATTTTATTATAACATTTTAATTCATTGCCCCACAAATTGTTGTACTTGTTGTACGAATTATAATATAGTTATATAATAATCGTACAGTAATGTATTATTAAGGACAAGTATAATAACTTTATTGTCTCTATTATGTGTACTTATACCCTATACAGGTAAATATGATACGAAAATGTACATTGTATGTATTTTAAAAATAGCTTGTTATTTCTAGAAAGGAATAATGAATCCCCTGTGTTTTTTTTTAATAGTTTTATATATTATAAACAATATTTTCATTCAACATTACTCTACCTTTGTCGAACTCGATAAACGATTTATAAGGGTATCAAGAGGATCCCCGAGGGCCATCGAAAAATGCTCTAGAGCCAAAAAATGGGGGGAGATCCGTAGTAGGGGATGCCGGGGTACCCTGCAGTTTGATCTATATGGTCGTTCTTCCGTTAATTTTATCTCTACCCAAATGGTAAACCCATGGGTTCATTCGAGTACAACACCTATTGCTTTTATTTCTCTTTCGTGCGTTTGAAGATCAAAAGGCATTTCATCCACCATAGATATAGAGCTACGGAAATATATTTAAATATTATTATATATAAACATCAGTATAGAAATAAACAAGTAAATTGTACCGATTGTTGGTAATTTCTGAGAATTGGATACTAGAACATCTAAAAATGAAGAATAAAGAAATCCAAAAAAATAAAAATAAAAATACTACGACACACAGGTGATATAATAATATGAGCAATAATAATAATCATAAAAATAATAAGTTATTTGATGTCTATTTATAAGCAAATTGAGTGTACAAATTCTTAATAGAAATTTTAAATAAATAGTGAAAAATTACTATGAATAATAATATGTCTGGTAAATTAAATTAATTACAAAATATATTTGAGTATTTTATTTTCTAAGTGTTCTATATTTAAGAAGAGCTCAGTAGCTGTGATCATTGGCCCTCCATGTGGATTTTAATAGGTTTTATTTAAATAAGAGTAACTGTAGGAGATTAAATGCGCAGACGCAGGTATGTGTATACAGGCATGGACAATACTGCTAGTGTCGTGTGGTCACCCATCCAATTTCTACCTGTGTCGGGTGGTAAATACATCAAGACATGTATAATGATGTGTAAAAATTAATAATTCGTTTTTTGTGTTTGTATTATAATTTATATAGTGATTTGTTATTTACCTCCGTTTATTTTATGCTATAGGTACTTATTATAATATATAATAATATATAATAATATATAATATTTTATACTAATTGTGTTTTTATATTTTTCTCTTTTTATAGGAATCGAATCAACACCGCCATTTTGCAGTTGACCGATAGTGGTGAACTGGCAAGGTTAGAAAACAAATGGTGGATTGATGAGTGCGGTTATGAGGCGAAGGTGAGTGTTACATAAGATCAAATCAACCCCCTAGAAAGTATCTCGCCGATTACGGTTAAAAGGTTTATTTAAAATTTAAATGAAATGCTCTATTTTATTCAAGACCGATTGATGTACATTCATCAGATCATTTATTCCTTTCGAAAGCCATTGGTGTATGGCGTCATTGACATTCTTAGCCATTTTTCTTTATCTGTACACTTCTTCTCGCCCTCCCATCAAAGCCTCTATAAAACACCTTCGTATAATCATGGGTCATTTTTCAACTGTTGTTTTATATTTATATATAAAGGAACATATTTACTCGTTGGGTTAGAATATATTAAACCAAGGGAAATAGCGATCCAGCGAAATTATGATGAACGTTGCAATATTATGTCACATGCTAAATGTTGCCCAAACATACTAAAGCAGTCGACTTTACACGGGTGTAAAATATAATAAATATAAATACGTTTATTTAGTAACGTAATGCTAGAAATCTCGATTTTGGTGGAGAGGAAAAGAAAATACATAAATAAAACAATCTGAAAGTTATTTATTTTTGTGAAAGAAAAATACATCGAGGGTTTGGTCACTTAAAGACCGTTTTTGAACGAAAACGGTAGTTGCATTTTTAAAACTTTACTTTCAGTCCATTTGCTTGTTCGCAGTTTTACATTACTCGCGCATACCCGCAGATGAAAAAATGTGTTATATAGTAGCAATTTATGTTCTTTTTATTTCGCACTTGCTGTGCAAGAGTACGACAGTATAAACTTATTTCTCTTCCCACCGCCATCGTCATCGTTCACATGCGCACCATAAAGCGAAATATCACCGAATTTTTATTAAAAAGTCAAAATTGTCCAACGTTCTACGCGCACCACACATTATTATTATTATCTTAATTCCCGCAGGAGTCTTTCCGCAATGCTGAGTTGACGCTGAACAACATTGCCGGTATATTCTACATACTGGTGCTGGGACTCATCGTTGCCATCGCCGTGGCATTGTTCCAGTTCTGCTATCGAATGCATTCGGATCAAGCCAACTCAAAAGTAAATATATCATTTTTATTTATACACGCAATTGTTAATACTATTTACTGTGCACTAATCGACAACTCGAGAAAGTCGAGGCGATTGAACCGTATTGTGTTAATATTATATGAGTATATATATATATATATATATAAATCTAAAAACTGAAACAGCATCATTATAAAATTAAATTATGTTATTTGGTACACTGTTATGAATAGAAGTATTGGTCTGATTGTAAAACACCAATTGATATTTTACTCTCAGAAATTTGCAATTTACTTTGAAATCGATGAAATGTTTACATCTTAAGTCTTTTACATACTATTAATAGTTTCGTATACATTATATTTTGGTTAATGTATTACCACCCATTAATAATATCTTACAGTTTAATGCCATATTTCAAAATCGTAACTCTATAATAAAAACTTATGATGAGATTAAGTATAAATTATTTAAATATATGAAATACTTCAATATTATATTAAGGAGGATTAATGATAAGCGGGTGAAATGAAATTTTTTATTAACATCTAAAGGTAATCATCTTATTACATCATCACCCAAGGTGTTAAAAATAAAGTTTAATAAACTGGAACATATTCCGTTGCACATTTAATTAATATTTTCTTTCATGTTTTTATTTTTAATTTATTTATCCCTAAATAATTTTGTAAATTGAGACTGTTTTATATTAAATTAATTAAAAATTGACTTTATAGTAAGGATTAGTGCGTTAGTTTAACCAGTTTACTCTTTATTTTAAAATTATTTTAATATTTTATTGTTTTTGGCTTCATTGTCGTCTTTAACATTGAATATGCGTAATTATGACATTTTGCTGGTTTAAAATTATATATTATGCATACATATTATACGGTGTATATAGAATTTGAATAGTCTTAGTGTTTTTTTTTTTCTCGAAAATTCATCAAAATTATATACGTAAGTAACATATGATTGTTTGCAAAACCGGCTTGTATATCAAATACGAGTATGCTTAAGCAGACTGTTGGGTATATCAAATCATGTTGGAACTTTTTTTACTTAAATGAATATTATGTTTTTAAATCAAATATTTATACGTAATCATAATTTATAAAATAAATGAATAAAAAATATATTTTATTTGTAAAATCTCTCTCACATAGCTTTCTAACTTACAAAAAAAAATGTATATTTAGAACTTCCACTGTGCATATTTTTTTTAAGTACCTATAAACCTGTATAATCTTTATGAAAACCGTTAAACTTTTTAATCTGGATTTAATTTCAATATAAATCTGTATTATTTGTTTTTTAAAGTTACAGTTTTATTTAAGACGATTTTTGATAGAAAAATTAAATCATATCAATTTTAATGACATTGAAAATGTATACATAATTTGATTTATATTTCATATATGAATTACAATAATTAATATTTTATCTTTTACGTTTTAAAACGAATACCTACTTGAGTCAAACAATCGTCTTCCACACATACAAAAGAAAATCCATTTTTTATGTATAGTAAAAAAATAATGGGTATATATGGTTATTTAGTATGTGATCTATAAAAGGCAAATTTCTAAAAAGTTCATGATTGTGAGTAGTATAATAGTGCTGTTTACGGGTTTGTATATTGCTATAAAACGTTTCAACTACACAAATTCTGTTGAGTACTGCTGACATTGAATAATATAGTTATCAATTTTGGTATTTTTAGATGTGTTCTAAATGTTATTGAAAATCGGTTATCACTCGATGGATATTGTATTTGGCATATTTTATAGTTTATTTTACTTCATTTGGCTTATTTTGTTTGTTATTTATCTAAGTACTGTGTAGTTAAACTTTAAATGTACCATATAATTTATCAAAATGGTTTCTGCAATAAAATAATCCGGAATTACTCTTCGATGTGTAAGCCTTGGACATTTTGTACGAGTCATAATGTTTTCAAAGAAACAATTCTGTTTTAAATACAATTATAATCCTATAGATATAAACGGATATTCCGAGGTGTACCGCAAAATGATCTTATGTTTTAATGTTCTGAGTGCGCCCACAAGAATATATCACCCTTTTTCAAGTTTTATCAAAAATTCTTACAACTATATATTGTACTATAACAACTACAAATTCCAAAGTATTTAACTTGATTGTAATTACTTATATCATCAATAAATTACAATACAAGTATATAATCAATGGACGCGTAATTCTAGGAAAATCAGATCTTCAACTAACTGCAATAAATAATTGTCCCCCCCCCCCCGTACGATAAATTCACCGGTGATTAAACAACGATAACATTTTGTTTACTAATTTGTTTTCAAATCAAAACTACGTGGAGCACTTTAAGCGTTAATTTAAGTCTGTACATTATGAGTAATCGTATGTAGAATGTGTTGCAGAGGTTTATCATAGTACTATGTATACAGTTACTTGCGAGGCAGTAAATGTAAATTAGACCTCACCTCACCACTTACCTAGGCCGTTTGTAAAGATTTAACGATGGTAATGGAATACGCACACTACAAATACATTATAGATTATGTACGTGTTCTTTGCACGGACTCACGGTTGTCCATTGTTCACAACGCAGAACGAACGGCGTACATCATAATATCCCTCAATAAATATAAAAGTCTAACCATTATGACCCCTTTTATCGTACACGCAAATTGAATGTTTTACCCACGTGTACGGGAAACGAGATATATTAATAAAACAGCCGCAGGGGTACTCACTACTGCTGCTATGTCTGAGAACGGAGCATCCTCAACTGAATGCGGTTTATTTGTCGACAAAAAGATTTGACGACCGATAAAAATAAAACTTCACGCACAGTGTTCCGTACCCGTGTATCGAAGTACAGTATTATCCGTTGGGTGCGGGATAGATATAGTAAGGAATAATATGTACCCCGTTAAATATTCCGATATTTAATCTAAATTAATAATTCAACTGACATATTATTCATAATGGAAATGCAGTAGGCAATGTGCGAGTCGAAGAGACAAGTTAAATAAAAATGTATTTTTAGGATGTATAATTTATTACCATTATTTGGTATACGTTTCAAATGACAAGTCGCAAGTGTTGGATTAGGATTATCTACAGAAAAGTCTCGATAAAATGATTATTTTGTTTATTATGTATGTGAGTAAAATAGAAAATATTCAAACTACCTGATTGATAATCATCCCGTATCCAGATGATATGAATTGAAATCGAAATTATGCATGTGATTGCTGTTGTTGCCAGACAAGATTTGTAAACTCACTGTGTTTATTAGAACATGGTACGTAATGACTAACGTTTAAAAAAAATGGGAAAGATACTCCATGAATGTTTCCTGTAAGTTGTGTACCAATGTTTATTTGATTGAATTGCATCGTTTGTGCTCATATTATCTATTAATATAGTCTATATGTAAATACACTTATCCCATTATAATGGAAAATTATAGTGCTCGTATAACACTTATAACACCTCGTACGACACCGCTGAAGTTAATCACGCGTTGCTTTTATCAGTAACAATTTGTCATAATTTATTTCCAAAATAAAAATTAATATACTCGTATTTATACAAATGACATTATTAATTTCGAACTAGCCAAACGTACATTTTTTATATTTGGTTAAGTTATTTTATCCTACAACAAATACCTATTGTTTATGTACAAACATCGTTAAATGAAATTAATATTTCAATTGCCATTAATACATCTGAAAATATTTTGCTATTAAGCTAAATTAATCACCGATATATACTCATTATCAGTTATCAGTTATCACATAAGAGATTACGTCTCATCTTATTTTTAATTTTTTATATTATAAACATTTAAAATCATCATAATCTTATTCGAAACACTATCAAAAGTGTATACAATAATTAAAATGTTGGAAAAGATAAAAACATTAAACTATATCGAATGAAAAGTACGCACTAAAATTATTACATAATATTATTATGGTACCATTCATAACAGTTCATTCGATTGCAATTCGAAACAAAACCATTAAACTATGTATTGTTGAATATAAAATAACTTTAAAGCTGACTAATGGCAGTAATCGACAAATCATTCAATATAATATGCTTTGTTTGATATTAAATCGTAGGTACTTCAAACTGCTCTTTTGTTCAAAAAGTTCAAAGCGTATACACAACACAGTATTAATCTGGGTAGTCGTGTAATATAATACAAGTGTAACAATATCGGCATTTATATTAATTCGGTAACGAAAATCGATTTTCACGTGAAACTTATAAACAGTCCACCTTATCTAATATATAGTGTTGTTTTATTTTATTATAATTATTTTTTTTATGATTTTAATCGATCATCAGAACAAAAATAAATTATTTTTTATGTATCACACATAATGTTAACCTATTACAGTAACTATAATCAAATAAATCACATGGATGACAGCTCAAAGCTTATGTTACGGTAAAGAAAGATATATAAAGATATATAGACCAACTACAAACGTCACCTGTGGTTTATTGCACTTACTGTAAAAAAGAAAGTTAAAAGTTCAGACGATTTTTTGCTCCATCACTTTCTGACCCTTAATTTCATAATGTGTGATTTGGGCTATGCTTTTTATTTTTTATTTTTAAATAACTAACATGGACATATTATTAATTTGATTCAAGGTTATTACGTTGTTATTATTGGAAACAGTTTTTTTCTTTTTTATAATATTTGGAAAATAGTGTTAATTACTAAATTACATAAATTATGTATAGTTTAATTATTGAACAATTTTGACGATTTGGTCATTAAGGCTAACTAAAAACGAATTAAATTAACTATCCATGTAATCCCCCGAATTTCATTAGTTTTAATTGAACTGTAATCAGAAAGTTTTAACCAGTTAGTGATCTAGTGAGTTCAATTATTTTTTGTAAACGATAAGAGTTATAGGAGTAAGGAATTCTAAGGAAATCCCTTTGGGCTTAGCGATATAGCATGTCCTCTAAAACAAACCTTCACCATCCACCGGGACTATGGCTTATCGGCCATCAATATAAGATCAAAATCCAATTTCGTTGACAATTTTTTTTTTCCCGTTGATATACAGCTATATTCCACCGAGACTTAAAAATAAGAAAAAACTGATATTTCATTACTTAATAAATATAAAAAATAGACGTTTTTACAATTTCTCGGTGACTCAGTGATCGTTAGCCATTATTGAATGATACTTAGAACTAAGCTTTAATTTGTACACGTTTATCAATATCCATAAAATACGTAAAATATAATTTAATATTTCTGTCTGGGTTCTGTCTTTGATTTTATCAATCGTATTTTAGTTTATAGAAAACACCGGATGTGAAATACAAATGACATAACTCACTTACCATTTATCAATAGGACAGTTAAAAATAATCTTATCATAATGATATGGTTTTAAATAAAACAAAATGCCCGACAGCTTACAGAATCTATTTAAAAATATATTATTAGTTTGTATTGTTTTTTTATGTTATTGCTTGTAATAATAAGTGCAAGTTATATTCGATTAAAAAGAGTAGCCAAACATATTTAGTTATTAATAAATGATGCATAATAAGTCGAGTATGATGAAAATATTTAATAGTTTTCAGAAATAGTAATTTATGTCACGTATTTCAGTTATTAGCAATGTTTTTATATCTTGCAGTTTACTGAACATTATAAATAAAGCAATTAACAAATAGATGAATAACCATAATGAATTGAAATTAAACTGTTATAGATATCTCATACTATATTATGTTCGGTTGTATAAATGTAGTTAAAAACTATACCTATATTATTATAAGTTAAGATGAAAAAAAAACTTGCTTTTAACGATTTTTTATGCTTCGTATATTGTAGGATACTTGATAAGTTTTCGTGGTTTTACTGGAACGATAAACATTGCTTTTGATTATTTTTGTAAACTATAACAATGAAAACAAGAATTCATACGAAACCTTAAACCGAGTTTACCGCGAAAATAATAATACACTCAAACGATACGATTTACCTATAGTGTATTGATATCATGTTCGGTAAGACGTTTTTTTTCTTGTGTGTAAAATTTCTACGCACTGTGATGTATACTCAGATGCACATTATTACTTGTTCGCGAGCATAATATATTATACTTATGGAGATTTTAAGAGTTTAAGACCACCAAGTTTGGGAAGAAAAAACAATCGCGCGAGTATCAGACTATGTAGTTTACTTGGAGGGTGAGCGGAAAATTACCGAAACGCTTGTCTTTAAATATTGAACCGAATCTTTAGATATGCACATAATTTCTGTGGGCGTTTTACGAGGAAAAACAAATATATCAATCATCTGTCTACGTTCACGTGGTATACACTTACACCTACCCTAAATGATTACTTTGAGCTAATTAGGTTAAGTTAACACAAGGACATTAATTTATTGACTAATATTGTTAGACATTTAATAAATTAAACTGTACTAGCTTATTATCAATACCGGAAAAAAAAAATATTAAATTAACTTAGTTATAAAAATGTTAATTTAATTTCTAATAATCTCTTTTTAAATTGTTGTGTTTTAGAGTAAATTAGGCAACCGTTTCACCGAAAATATTTCATCACATCGATGCTCACTACAGTAGAAGTTATTAACTATTTTATTACCAAGTAAAAAAATATCCGTAGAATATATATATATATATATATTATATATATATATATATTATATATATACATTTTTAAACAACTTTAAGCGTGTTTCGATAAAGTCGTATAAATTATTCTTTAAAATAGTTTAAAAGTAAATCAACTTACACAAGAACTCAGGAGTAATATTATACGAATGAGAAATGAACACCTAAATCACAACTTAAAAGTTATAACTTATAAATATAAACCCGGTAAAATGTGTTCATCTTTTTGTACACGACTCACGGTACATTGTTCAACCACTTGTCCGCCGTACCGCGGAAACCATTTGTTTGCTGCGCGCAAGCACGACCACCGCGGATGAATATTTAGAAAAATTAACATCGTATAACACGAGTGGCGCGTGCCCCCGAGTGTTAAACGGGAATTGTTACGGGCTTCGGCAATGCATACAACGGGTGTGCATGTGTGTGCTTGTCTGAAAAATCGGTTTTTTTCCCGTTCGAAGGTTTGCAATGAGCATACGTAGTGTAAATCGTAATATAGTGAGTGACGGCAGTAGATACGGGTGCGCTATGGGCCTTTGACGTAACGTCCGTGTCGTATTGATGTCGCGTCACGTCACACCGGTCTTATGTGGTATTATTATTATATGGACGGCTTGTACAGCATTTCAATCGGTTACCACAGTCCACGATATAATAATAATATTAATAACAATGATGTATTATAATATATAAATGAGTGCCCCGAGTGACATATTCGTAATCAACGTAGAGCTGATTAAAGTTATAGATTTGAAATTTTTAAAATAGATTAATATTATAATTTCACTGTGAACTGAGAGTGGATTTTTCAAAATTTTGATTTTAATCGGTTGAAATCGACAAAAATAAAATTATACGTGTAAATTGGATGTCCATATTATTATACATATTGTGTGTACTAATAATAATATAGTAGTCGGCTGATATCGTTTATTATTTAACTCGTATTATTGGCATCATCTCCACTAGGCTGTGACGGTAATTATTATAAGTATCTGTTTCTGGACTTGCGTGAGTGCAAAATGAATAGGTAATTATCCAACAGCGGTTAGGTCCATATATATTCGTTTGTATTCGTTTCTGTGTCATCTACCATAGTAAGTCAACACTCAAACAGCTGACCAATTTAACAATTTAAACCGTGGATGAAGCCGGTTAATTCATAGTCCATATCTGTATGCTAATATAAGCGAGGCCACTAAACCTATAATAAATAAAATAAATAATGATAATAATATTATCTTAATAACTAATTAATGCAAATGAAATATTTTCAAATAATCTTAATTAAATTTTATTTAAACAGAAAAATATTTAATCTTGCCAGGCAACAACAATACACGATCAATCAATTACCCTAGTGCAGCTAGGGGGGGGCAGATCCATCCAGTCAAAGTCAAGTATTATATAAAATATCACGGTCGCGCGCTTGCGCAAGAGATACATTTTCCACGAAATTCGCGTAATGCCGTAATTCACCATAGGCATTTTAACAATATAACAATAGTAATAATAATAATAATAATAATAATAATAATAATAATAATAATAATAATAATAATAACAACAATAATAATAATAATAATAATAATAATAATAATAATAATAATGTTATTGTAACAACAAGAACATTATGTAAACGATTAATATGATGCAACGTACACCTTATACATGTATACCATACCGATATGGTAACAACCACGCGATAATCTGCCCATTCCAATCAAACGCTGTGGAGCGACTATAATAGTAATCGTCTCGTTGTTAGCCGGGGTCCGGGCGTGTAAAACTATTAGCCCGGACCAACAAAACCACTTAGCAAGTTTTCCAATTAATTCAACGAAGATGGAAGGCAATTCTTCCGCTCCGATCCGCCGCTCGTTATCTCCACCACGCCACGGTGCCCACTCCACACCGCAACCATAGCCTCGTACGCGCTCATTCTCCTTGTCTCTCTCACCAAGCTCCCCCACCCCTCTCACTCTCTCTCATCCATATCTATCCCTGATCCCTGTACCCCTTCGCTCACCCCGATTTGGTGTATTTCTCTACGAAATTGTTTACACGATATTTTTTTTCTCGTTTCCAGTTTCAGTTACCGGACGCCGTGAAAACAGTGGGCAAGTACAAGAACAACAGGCACGACCCGGAGAACGGTGGCAGGGTGAGTGTCCAACCATGTTATATATATATATATTATATATACATAATAATGCGTGTAGTTTATATACACGCCGATTGTGTTACATGCAAACTGAGTTTACTTTCAAAGTCACATATTTACACTAGGACGACGTGTGTTGGAGTTTAATAATAATACACACACACACACACACACACACACACACCTGTATAAATACCTAGTCTATTTTGAAAAATTCGATTTTCATTCCCGCATGCGAGAAATACGATTTCAATGTAAAAGAGTTCTGGACGATTCGAACTAAACGACAGCCGTGTTATATATATATTTATATGTATGTAAAAACATATAATATTATAGTCAAAGTTTATCGTCCCGAATATGTTTTGCAAGTCGCCGTGAATACAAATTTACAGTAATACAAAATATATTACCCGCATATGTTTGCTTTTCGTCAACAATTCATTCAACCGTTTTGAAAAAAAGCTGTTCATGTAATTTGTCACCTTTTTTTTTCCATCAGCCACTTATTCTGTTAGGTAGAAGTAGATTTTACTCCAAAGATCAATTTCATTTATTTAATGTAATTTACAGTATTCACATCTTTTAAATTGGTAGAACGTAGTATGTATGATAAGGTACCGATGACTTAAATTACATTTAACAATAATTATATTATGGAATATCAACTTGGAACAATATTTTTCGCAGGGATTGACATACAATTTTTTTGTACAATTAGTTTACTAAAATTTAAAAATGTATCACATTAGATTTTCGATGATTCGTGATTTGTTAATGTACTGGTTTCCAAGTTTATAATTTGTTCCGTTCTAACACAATATGTTATAAACACAATATTAATGAATGATCAAAGTTTAGGTTAACTCGGGAAGGAAAAAATCAAATTGCTGCAATGACGAAATATGTAAAATCTCTTAAAAATATTGTTCTTACCATAGTATGTAATATGATTAATTGATGAAATTCGTTTTTTTCTACATATTACCTAGGAGACTCCAGTGGACATGTGTCGAGTGATTGGAACGTAGGAAAAGCTAAACGTCTGCCCACGCTGCTTATTAAAACGTCCCGGAAATAATTTTTGGTAAGCGTACATTTACTAAAGTTGTTACAAAACAAGAAAAATACAGTTTGTTTGTAGATTTATTTTAACCATGAGAGTCAGAATATGACACTATCCATTTTTAAAAATATTGAGGTTATTTTGTTTTCTTATTTAAAATTTAGTCTCATGTCTTATAAATTTTTCCATCATTCTAGTTATAATTTTTTTTTTTTTTTTTAAGTTTTATTACAAATATTTTCAGATATATTAGTAAAATATATTAAAAGTCATGTTTAAATATAAATGCTCATTTATAAAATCATGATCCAAGTTCAATGATAGGATGAACCTGAACATTTACAAAAATGGACTTGGTACCTATATCCTCTTAGGCACAGATTATATTATTCAGATATATTGAGAATTTAAAATCATCTTTTAAAAAAATACGAGTTAAATAATGTAGACTTTTCAGATTGAAATATTTACGTTTTATTTTTAAATATTATTTAGAGTTCAGGATTGTGTACTTAACTTTGAGCGAAAATACTTTCAACTGGTCTTAGGCTATTACAAAAGCTAAATTATCCCTGAATGCAAGCTATCATTTACATCAGCGAAGTAAAACGACTGTTTGGTAATTGATCAGTTCATCTGATCTTTGATACAAATCGACTGCGATTCCAGTGATAACGGTTTTTTGTTCGTTTTTTTATTAAGTTTTTTTTTTTTCGTAAAATAATAATAGAACACAAATACTATATATAATCATAAAAATACATTGTTCCTTTCAAATTTGACGTTTCGCGTTATTTAAACGAATTACAGTCTTGACAGTTTACATTAAAGGAAAGTAAAATATTTTTTACCCGTGACAAATTGTAATAATCAGTCAATATGTTTTTAAGACATTGCGCGCGTTTGAAACAACTAGGTTCACTTTACCGCGCTTGTATTCCACTGCTGCGAGTTGTGACATATTAGTGTCAAATATTTTTCGCTCGAAACTATATACTTTATATGTATATATACGTATATGTGTACAGCAATTTTCTTAATACTATGCTTGTGACAATGATGTATTTATTCTCCAGATGAAAAACAATACGTTCGAGGAGTCCTAAACGGAACAAGCTGTGTACATATTATATATAAACATACATATATTACACACACAGAAGCCCATCTCCCGGATGCAGATGAAAAACACTCTCAATTCTCAAACTCTGGAAATTGTTTCCCGATGAATTGAAATTGTTTTTTACCCCCTTTCTGGCTCTCTATTTATCTTTATATATATACATATATATATATATATATATATATATATACTATATATATTGCTCTTTTTCTCTCTTGTTTATCTATTTCTATAATAATTTTCACTGTGAAAAATATATAAATATAATATTATGTAATTTTTATGTATATATATATATTTGTTTTTTTATTGTAATTTAAGCTCATTATTACATTGATGTACAGTCGTAAGCAAAAAAATAAAAAAATAAAATGAAAACAAACAAAAAAGTATAAATACAAAATCATCCCTTTAGCAAAACATAGGCTCACATTAATACCGTGTTGTTAAAAATGTCTGAAATATTTTACATTTTACCCTTTGTTATTATATTAATTTGTACAACGTATAAACATTGAATCGTATTGTTTTCGTATTATGTTTGTTTGGAAACACTTAGGGCAACTGAGATGATTTAAAAAAAAGAATGTGTAAATAAATATTAAAATTATTATAATATGTTACTAATTTTTTGCAGTAGAACAACAGAAAAATTGTTTTGTTTTTACGTTGGACGTTTTTGAGTTATTTAAGATTAAGTAAATAATATGATACTCATAAGTTGAGATTTATAATAATATTTAACGTTGATAATGTTTGTTTTTACACGTTTATTTTGTATTTTATACAAATTAATGATTTTTTTTTTTTGTGTATTAATAATTTATAAGTCTTACAAACAACTTGTATTACCACTAGTCAATAAGAATGTAAATATAATATATGTGCCATAATCGTTTATGGAAAACTTGTGTTTTACTACTGTCTGATACTTATTCCTGACTTCCTAGGATTCAACTCATCGAAGACATGGTGATTTTATTTGTGGTTATTTACTCCTTGGTCTAAAAAGGTAAATAAATAAGAATTTTCCAACTGCTGAAGGTTGAACAGTGCTTAATTAATTTAATATTAGTCAGCCAATACTAAAATCGTTTTTTGAAAACAATAGTCAAGTCCTAAGTAAGTATAGAATATTATTTTCTTAATAAAATTAAATATGTGTATCTATACAATGATGTTTGTTTTATTTAAAAAATGGTTGTTTTATTTGTACCTATTTCATTTTTATCACCATGGTGATACGAACAATGATTATAAGTTATAAGGTATAACATTTGCGGTGCACTCGAGCACTTGTACAATATACCAGCATATCGTCTTAATCGATTCCTAATTCAAATATTCAAAATCGATATATTTGTATGGTTACCTTATGAATATAAGATAATGTACTTAATACACGTATATTGAACCAAATGAACCATATTTTATCGAATAATACATGGTTTCATTTTGATCCGTTTGCGAACAATTTTCGGCATAAACTGTTGCTAATAATTACAAAGTATATTATACATATTATGTGTATACAACAACTACTAACTCTCCTCATTACAAGATTAGGAACGCTAAAATAAAAACATAAATTATAATAGTATGATAAAATTAATAAGAAAAAAAATACCATCACGTGTGGTAAAATGTTTAATATTTTTTACTCTTCCGTTTCGATTTACAGTAAAAAGTTTGACGGATTTTCTCATCGAATTTTTTTCAGTTTACTAATGGCCACTGCGGTTGTGTTCGTGTACGTAAACATATTATTGTGCGTTTTTAGAGAAATCAATAATTCAAACTCAAGTTACACATAATGAGGCCAAAGATCGTACATGTGTAGAGTATTAATATTGTATTCAGTGGGACCTGCTGATAGTGATTAAAAAAAAAAAAAAAACAGTGGTACGTTTTGTTCCACAAAGTATTAAGTGTCTATACTGAGCGTCTATATAGAGCGCACGACCAATCAAATTATGCGGAAGGACATAGATAATGAAATATCTCTCAATTCACGAGCCACGAATACTGCTGCAGAACGTGAAAATAAACTATTATTAGCGTTTGTTTTTGTTTGCCACGATGGTTCGTTAAAATTATTAGACATTGTATGATCGTATATAATGTTGTATAATATTGTGCACAATATACGCAATTAAAATTACTAACGCGACGACGATGATAAAATTACATTGCAGAGAATCGCAATACATTTTGTTCTTTTCCGGTTCAATACTAATGTTGCAGATAGCAGACGAACACGCGTTTAACAATAAATCGTTTTGCAAAAAAATCTTTTCATTGTAAATTAATGTTATACTAGTAAAATGCTTTTAAATAGTATATCGTTGATTTTTAAGCCTAACAAACCTTCAAAAAAAGTAACCTCTTACCATTCTATAGGTTTACTCCCAACTTTATACCAAGTGTTCGAAAAAATCCTACTAAAAAAGCTCATCCATCTGGCTATCACGGCATCAATTATCCCAGGCATTCAATTCGGTTTTGGCCCCAACCACTTAACCATTCACCAACTTTACAGAGCAGTCAACACTATATCATCGTCACTAGAAAAAAAAAAAAACACTACTGTACTGCCGTCTTTCTAGACGTTGCACAAGCGTTCTACAGGGTCTCATTTGATGGCCCACTTTTTAAACTAATAATAATTCTGCCTGCGCTTACTTTTTACTGATAAAATTGTACCTGAGTGACCGTACTTTGATCTTACGTCAGAACTCTAGCTTCTCAAACTATTTCAACATCTCAGCCAAAGTTCCTAAGGCAGCGATATTGATCTCTTTCTCTACAACATATTTGTACACGACATTCCTAAAACATCATTTACTCAACTCGATTCCTACGCGGACGACACGGTGATTGTGACTTCCAATGAGAATCCGATCTTAGTTTCCAATATGATATAAAAAATCATAACATAATTTACCTTTGGACAAAAAAGTGGATAATCAAAATAAATGAATCAAAGTCCTCAATCATAACGTTCACCCTAAAAAAAAGAATTATGCCCTTGGTTCTCAACGAAAAACATTCCAATCATTATCTACTCAGAAGTCAAATATCTTGGTCTCATCCTCGAAAAAAAACAAACTAGAAATCCTCATCTACAAAATAAACCAAAGGCTCTTAATACCCGTTATCTCCACCCCCTTAGACTCTTACTTAAATCTAAAATTAACATTAGTACCAAATTACTGATTTACAAATCCTCACTCAGACCACTATGGACTTTCGGCGCTCAATTATGGGGATCTGCTAAACCTTCAAACACCAGGACTATTCAAGCGTTCTAGTCAATATGCCTTCAACTAGTTTCTACTGCACCCTGCAACATTACCGACCAAAACCTTCACATTGATGTCCAAAATCTTAACCAAATCTCCAAATTATACTACTTCAGATTTCACAATAAACTCCAATTTCACACAAATCCACTAATAACCAAACTATCAGCTAATACACTTCCAGATAACCCGCGACGTAGACTAAATAGAAAATGGTGTTGGGATATTCTTCTTTAGTACATATCTAAACAACGTAAGTGCTGGATGCTACTATAATAGTTCTTAAAATCACTGTTATTTTTGTCACTCTATTGGGTGTTACCATTGGGTAATCTCCCTTATCTTATGAGTACATGTTACTTTATGATATTTCACTTATCAAACCTATTAATTGCACACAACTATTTCTTAATTTAGTAAAAAAAATAGTCTATAGTTACACGCATTTATACAATCATGCGTGGTACCTTCTATAACGATAAATCGTGTAAAAGTTGGTAGATTTAACTACCACATTTCGGCAACAGATCTCGGTAAATGTAATTAAAATGTAGTAAAAAAAAAGCACCGTAACACATTTTAATTAAAACAATATATTTATATATTTGTATGGACATAACCAGAATGAAACTGTTTCGCTGTTTTATTATAGCTTACAAGTGCACAGTGCACACCATATATCGCTACTAACGATTAAACATTGAAAAAGCGTCACAAAGTTTATATAATTTTGTTATTATCAGTGATATTAAATTCAAAACGAGGTACACGAGCGATAGAAGAATAAGTAAAAGTGTATTTCAGATTTTCATCTACAAATAACATGGTTGGATACCATCACCGCACGTTCGGTGAGTATACCGTTCATACCGTTCACATTTAATCAATACGAGTGTAAGTACAAAATATCAGAGACTTTTCAGATGCACACAATTCCAGTCCGCCGAGCGTATATGCAAAAACGCGAGTCGTAACTGTTTGTTCGGTAACCGTAAACGGAGATCAAAAACCGCTATTCCAGGGTTTCCCGCTGTAAATATAAATTATAATATAATCGTCCTGTACTAATAATAACATGACCTGTGACGGTTTTTCGCATACCATTTTCTTCGCTAAAAGCATAATGTGCTCACAATTCGATTGAGTTTGCCCTCCACGCCATGCGGTCGGTTTATAATATAGGTACCAACTACAGACCACGTTTGTCGTTTCAAGTAATAACTTCTAAATTCGTTTGTAATATTATTATTTGAAAATTCCAGTCCGCCCACGCAAACAGGCCAAGATAGCCGATGGGTAGGTCGTTTCATACCTTACAATATGCCATTCTCCATCATTCGGTAAAACGGTGCACTGCTCTTTTACTTGTACTATATCGTATATAGGCGTCCTTTTCGGTGAAACACATTTTAATGAAAACCTATTCGGCGAAAGATAATTTTTACAATCGGTTATTTTGCGTGAACCAAATCTACGCAAATAGGTTTATTACATACATCTTGTGAATGTTGTATTGATACAAATAAAAATAATACATATTTGAAGTGAAATATAATCATTACTGAGAGTAATTTTAACAATGAATATTAAGATAATGTATATAATATATATAACGTATAAACGTATGTTTCACTATAGCAATAAAACAAAAAATAATTTATCAAATGTCTAATGAACATTTCAGTAAAGACATTATAACATTCCACTTTTTTTTTTAATGTTTTGGCTTTGAGAAGTTTTGATAGTATTCCAAAGGAAACTAAAAAAAAAAAATCGAAATAGTTCATAATGAGGCTGTAAAAGCAAAAAAAAAAACAAAAACTAAATTGAAAGTCAACATTAAAAAATATAGAGAAAAAAAAAGTGAAAAACTATTCAAATGAGGACATTATCAGTTACTTCAAAAATTGTATTATACAATATTGATTTTAATTATTTATTAATGGTTTTTTTATTTTTAATTAATAAAAAAAAACATTATCCATTCGTCAAAATATTTGTTCGGATGTTTTTGGTAAAATGTCTTTTCGAAGAAATATCTTTCGTATAGATCTCTCTAGTAGTTCTCGCACTGTTCATAGTATACGCAAACAGAAAATTATTCCTCATAGAAATACGAGCAGGGAACGCTCACATAGTATTGTATATATAATTTATCTACATATCTTGACTCTAGCGTTTATTTAATTCAGAAACTTTAAATAATTAATTATGTTTATGTACAACATATCGGTTAATCAAGATTAATTACTATTCGGTGTGTGTATTATTATAGGAGGAAGTATGTGAATAATCCGGTATTAAGTATGCTTACTTTTTTTTTAATGACAAAAAACATCATGTAATGCAAATTATAATAATCACGTTTTTAAGGGGATATGAGGGACTATAATCACCCCAAAATTATTTATGTATTTTGTGAAAAAAAAAAAATGGGTTTTAATCCTAATTAAAGCAAAGTACGAAATCATTAATTTTAGAATAAATTAAAAACGTATAGTAAGCGATAATAGTGGTATAGTGGTAAGATCGTATTTTCATTTTAGGTAGAAGTATCGTATATTATTTTAACGCATTTGTTAAAAATTGTTCTTTCAAAAAAAGTAATTATACTGTATGAGTTCTGTTAATGTTGTTCTAGAAAAACGTGATTTCGTAGCTAGAACTTTTTAACTTAATTATTTTAAATAATGCAAACAATTCATAATTTCATTATATAAATTATACAACAGAATGAAACACGAATTGTATTATAAGTCTCCATAGAAATTATTTATCTGTACACTTACATGTAGTTTTAGTTTAATTGACAAATCGGATTAACGTGTCTTATCTAAATTTCGTAATAACATTAATAACAACTAAAAACATGGTAGTGATATCGCATAAACCTCAGAACCGGATTGAATATTTCAGAATTCCAATTATTATAATAGCAAAGTAATAGGTTTTTAGGGTACGGTATTTTTAAGTATTGGTAATTTAAACATTTTAATCAAATAATTTTTACTTAATTTCTGCTGTGCAAGAGAAGCTGTTGGATTTCAATTAACAATTTCAGTAATGTGTGCATTGTTTATTGATTCTGTATTGGTCTTAATTCGGATTTTTTTGAAACCTTATTTTGCAATTACCCATTAAACGGCTCAAAGATATATGTAAAAACAAATCTTCCCAGCTGAACTCTTAGTCTTAAGCTTTAGATTATTGTAAAATATTTTAAATACCGTAATGACGGTAATTTAAGTATAATACATAACCCCTTCGCTAATTGTAATTGGAAAATAAATTTATACATATATATTTACATAAATATACTTATGGAAGTATAAAACTTTATTATTTTCTTATAAAGCTGTTTGATATGAAGAATTAAACATCAAGATCATTTTATTCTGAATTTCTGAGAAGAGTAGTTGATACAGAAACAAACGAAAGACGAAAATATTTCTGTAGCTGTTCTGTTCCTTACTCAATTTTACCTTGGTTCAAAAAAAGCTTTTTTTTTAAAAAAAAAAAAAAAATTATATAATATTGTGATTGGTTTTTCTGTTCTTGTCCTAGATTTTATCCTAGATCCAAGTGGAAGTAAAAGGTTTGTGTACACTGTTTGAATTTGAAAAAAAAATATTCTACACTGAAAATACTATGCCTAACAAGAACAAAAGAGTTGATAAAAAAAAAAAATAATAATAATAATCAAGTTTGAATTCGCTTTTAGCGAAAATTGTCAAAGCCAATGAGTTGTAGTTTTCATGAAATACATAATACTTATATATATAATATATCGAAGAATCATTTGGATTGTAAATTATGATTTTTCTAGTTGTTATTTTGTTCTGAGCTATGCAGCAAGAAAGAATTGTAAAATCAACATTTAAAAATTTACATTATTTGTAAAGGTATTCAATAATAATAATGATAAAACGTTATTTTATTTCGATACTTATAATTAAATATAAGTTTATCGTTTTTTTTTAAAAAAGCATAAGAATAATATTAAAGTACAGATGACAATGTGAATTAATTTTTAATTGATTATAGCTGAGTTTAATTATAAATGGATACTCCAGATATGGTGATAATGAAAACCGCGACGACGTGTTAGTTTCATTTAGTCAAAGAACTCGGAGATGAAACTTTAAAACCATATAGTATCGCGAAATAATTTTAAAATTATTCTACAACTTTGCATTGCCATTGCAAAGAAAATATTAATTTGCATACATTTTTTCCTGGTGACTTTTCAGAGTACACTTAGATACGTTTTTTTATGGAAGTTTTCTAATTTGTATCGAGGATTATACTTTTTATCTTATAAGTAGGTAGCTCCGTGGGCTTTTTTTTATCAAAAATACAGTATCCATAATATTATACCCCAAACCTCCATGATAATTCTAGATTATTTTAATACTCAAGGGTTGGACATACATTTCCATTTTAAATGCGCACAAGACAAAGTGTCCTGCATGTTTTTCAGTTGGACAGTATTTCATGTTCAATTTTTGAAAAGCACCAATTATACGAAATACAATACCGTGATGATATAACATTGGTCAAGACATGCAGAACCGTGGTCGTGTTCGTAAAAAGGTAGGTCGGAAATCAATTATGCAGTTTTATTATTTATTTAACATAGTATATTTAAGTATTGTAAACAAAATATTTTATTTTGAAGTAATTGAAAATATAATACTAACACAAGTATAGTATATGTGCGTAAAAGTACATTTGAAATTTTTAATTTTTTCACAAAGATATCTATTGGGTTTAACGGTATCCAATTTTTTTTTTTTTTTTTTAAGAACACTTTTTTTCATTTTCATACATTAACTATTCGTATAAGAAAACCCAACATGACGCATTGTGATAATGAAATATTTTCCCATTTTCCTAAGTAGGTATACAAGAAACACATGGTGGAGTTATTACGAAAAAGTAAACATAATAATATTGACACATTGTACACTAATACGGTATAATAAACAAAGTATATACCTAATATATTAATGTGAGACATTTACAACTCCGCAGATAATTATTTTCTTATACCCGGACGAACTCCGGCACGAACCCTGTCCGAACACGTCCCGGGGCAGTGTTAATAGACCTTAATTTGTCGTTTCAAGATTTAGTATGTCCAGGTTATGTTCACCGTATGGTCCTTAATATCCACCGAAGCTTATAAAATCAATTAGATTACATAATCATTGCCAGTGAAATATAATCTTTCTGTTCTGAATTTCGGTTCGAAATACATTTTTCAGTCGCAGCTGCGTGTATTTCAATAGACGACCGCAGTATCTACTGTTGACACTTAAAATTCCGTTCGTGCGACAATTTATCGCACGTGTCCCCGTTTGCTCTGTACCTATACGATGTACTGGGGTTGAGCGCGCGCCCGTACTCGCGGTTCCGGCGGTCCGTTGTGGTGATTTTATAGGAAATAATTGTATAAAATATTATAAATTATCTGCTCATACGGTTAGGGTAAGCGAGATGTATGTTAGTCGGATAATTTTTTCCCATTTTACGTTTTCTAACGTTCAGGACAATAAAACGGCCCTATCGGACGACACGGCTGGGTGCCCTGCCTCGTATGTTAATCGAAAAGGGTTTTTTTTCGGGATCCACACTTGTATAATAGCACGTATACTCGGTGGTCCGAGTAGCTGAAAATAAGCGCGAGGGATAATGGAATTTCGTTAACGTCTACGTGCGCACGTGCCGCGCATACCACGCGATAAAAAAATACTTTTTTTTTTTTAACAATTCGTTTAATCTCGGCTACCTAACTGCGGAAATAAATCAAAAATTTTGTTGCCGCCGATTGATTTAAATTATAATTTTTCTAGGGAAGGCCTGCGTATTATTTCGGAAGAAATTGGAAGTGAGTGGGAAAACGCGAACAGAAAAAATGAACTGCGTTGACAAAAGTCTTTTACGTATCTACTCCAGCAAATTTTTCCATGATATATTAGTATGTTAAGATGTTATGAAATAACAGAAATGTTAATGAAATATTACGAATAAGTAAAATATAACTTACTAAACATTCAATCAATTCAGATGGTTAGACGCAAATAAATTTGGTACATGAATGTCACTAAAGGAATATTTGTCTTAATTAATTTTTTAATAACATTTTATTTTAGACTCTACTATAGGACTGTTTGTCAAAGTCCACGTAAAGTCCGGTTTTATCACGAATCGCCCGAAGACGGAAAAGTGTTGTTTTCGATAAGACAAATGCAGTAATGACAAGAAAAACGCATATTCGTATAAACGGACAGAAACGAACGCAAACCTTTAAAAGTGTTATAAAACTTAATATGGCATTGTAGACATTAATTGTATATGCTTTTAAATGGATAACCATGCAAGAATTTTTTTTACAGTATTATATTTTATTTTTTATTTTTTACGTCTTGATGACTTAACTATTGTCATTATTACTCTATAGCCATTTATTTAACTATAAAAATTATTAAAGTCATAATTATTTATCTGTTTCATTTTAATTATATGTAAATATAGTGGTTTTAGAATAATTTTTTCTCTATAGAATTATTTAAAAGTAAAAATGCATCGAATGTACCTCGTTACGTTCGATAATGCATACAAAAACCATTTTGTATTTTATTTATTTTTTTTTTAATACTTTACTTACTCGTAATAGAAATTAATAAATTAATAAACAGAATAAAAAAATGAGAAAAAGAGTTAAGTATTCAAATTTGAATAAATCGAGTTTTATTCTCAAAAATAAATGACAAAAAATGTAATCCCGTGAGTCAAGAAATTACGTATAAACAAAGAATCATTACAATCATGTTTTAAACCGTATACTATGTAAGACATTTAGAACTACTTTCAAAATTAATTTTTTATGAAAATTTAAAAATGTTAGTGCACAGTTACCCTTTTAGCTCTGAGAATAATTGTTCGAACGCGGTGCCCTCGCACACAGAAAAATGAAAATATTCTCCTTAAGAAACTTGGCCGTTCACATGCATCATATTAAGGAGAGGGTGTTCGCCGACAACCTTCATAAGACCGATTACGGGAGAACAGTATTGGCAAACACGGTCTCTATACTATTCAAATATGCTTTAAACATGCGTTTATTTTTACATCATTCATTTCGCATCGTCCCGGGGCATGGATTCGGCAAAGGATGTCGCGACCGCTACACTAGAGTATACTAATAATAAATTATTGACGCAACACGTATCGGTGCACAAATATCATTATCTCTGTTATCATTGCGTCACCGTTGTCAGTCGTTTATTATTTTTTATGCGTACAGCCAATGGCGCTGAGCTCTAAAAAAGTGCTTTTGTCAAATCAATTTTCAGAAAGTACCACCCACCAAAAATTTCCCAACTAAACTAAAATTTTTACTATAATATTATTTTGTTTATTATTGTTATACTACCTACGCTATATTATGAGCAGCCTTTTGCAGTCTTTTTTACCCTATTGGCTTATATCTATAATATCATTGATTACCGGAATCAATATTCAAGGATCTTGGCTACGGTAGGTCCCTATGACCATTAGGGGCTAAGGACCTAAGACCACCCACCCCATTTAAGCTATTGTTTTAACAGCACTTGTTAATGGGGTTCGGCTATGCAATGATTGAAACGATGACGTATCAACCGTGTAAGTTATATTATGATCGAATGTCTATACTGCGACTATTCGCGGACCGCGTTGGAAAAAGCTCGACGTACTAGAACGCGCACGCGCATCTCGGTAATATACCCTATACTCAGGTCAGCTATATAATATTGCAATAGTTAACTATAATAGTTGTACTCACGCCTGCGTGTGATCATTTATGCGTGTAATCATGGCGTTATGCAGTGCACGCGTGGTAATAATAATTATAATTATATTATGCGAGACCCGTTCTCTCGACGATAATATTAAAACAATCGACTGGAAATGCGCAATAATTACTGTTGTCGTCGTGCCGTGTGCATATATTATAATATTATATTTTTATATTAATACGGTCCGTAGTGGTCCGACCGTAATAATAATTAATACCGCATTTCGGTGCAATTATTAAATTATACATATTACATACACATTATTACAATGTATGTCGCGGGAACAAAACGAGTGCTCCAGGGGGGGGGAATCGACCGTCTCCTCGTCCTCTTCCCCTCGTGTGTACGTGAGCGCTCGCGAGCCCGCGTGTGCACGAGTGAGACCTAAACGCCGTGTTGTCAAAAACATTTAATATTCTCTATTATTGTTCGCGAACCCGCGCGTTTTCGAGCCGAGCACACACGCCCGTTCGTCCTACTGGTGCAAATTATAGCTAACCTGCCCCCCCCCCCTCTCGCCGTGTGGGACACTGATATTTTTACGTTTCGCTGAAAAACGATTATAATATGCTTACCTATATTGTCCCGGATAATAGTAATTATTATCATATTGTTATTGTTTCACCCGAAATCGAACATGAATGGAAATCGACCGATTTCGACGAATTTTAACGAATTGTAGTTTTTTGTTTTCTCGTATCTCGAAATGATCTGCGTGATTCGTCAAAGAATTTTCTTAACTATATAGCGTACACGTCCGGCGAATGCATAGTATATTTATTATAATATCAAGTGGCAGCGCATTATAACGTTATGACAGGAAATTATCATAATACGAATCGAGATAATAATAAATGTAGGACAACAGCGATCGGCTGTTATAAAAACTTTGTCACATTTCGTTTTTCAGTTCGGTATGTTCACTACTCGTGATCGATATTGCTCGGCTACGAAAAAAATAAGAAAATACTGCAGTTATCGGCCACGTACATATATAGCTATTATAATAGTATATTGAGTTTATCGATTGAAATACGAATACAATTATAGAATTTATCTCGTTTTGGTATACGAGGTTTTTTCATTCAAATCTCAAATGCATAAATATATATATATTATATATCCCCCATATTATATTTATACATACATTTATTCAATAAATATACCAAATAAATAAATGTTAATGTATATGTTACGGTGAAATACGATAATTATTGGTAAATGTCATATTTTACCTAAATGGTATAATTATGTAGGTAAATGTTGTAAAAATAACATTTTCAATTCAAACGTATTACTTTCACCAGTCAACGGCATCATTTACTAAGACTAAATTTCATAGTTTTTGTAATAATTAACAAAATAATAATCATTATTTTAATATTTTATTATTAGATATTTATACAATTATTATGATGACTGAATTATGGCCCTTATAATTGCACAACATTTTTGTTGCCTAGTGCCTTGCATGTATAATATTTCTTATTATCATAGTCAGATTTTCAGTTACATTTTTTGATAAATGATCTTGTTAGTATATTATATAGTGATAGTTATAAAAGTTGGTCAATCGCAAGATAATAAAATAAAATTTGTATTTTGTGCCCTTAAATTTAATGCTGAATGTAGAACTGGTTCAGTCATAAAACCCCTTTTTTGAATTAGACTGTTTTAGTTGACAATTATAACACAAGCCTAATTGCCTAAATATACCATAACTACATCTGTTGTTATATTACAAATTACAATATAATTTTTTTTCACCTTGCCTTCATCTTATATTTATCACCGCGTGTTGTTGCTATATGTATATCATTCATTTATCAAATTGCTTTTCTACAATATAAAATGTCAGAACCATTCTGACATTCTCATCTCTAATAAAATTGAGTTTTTACTCAGCTATGTAAGTTTGTTGTAATAATAATTTTGACTTATGAAGTTATGTCACTTACGATTATCAGTGGACATCCATAAACAAGACTCACACCAGCATACTGAACTTATTCAGCTACAATTAAAATATAAAAAAATTACTTTAGTAAGATCATGGATTAAAAATCTAAATTTATATTTTTCTCGTAAAATCAAAAATTGCATATACCTTAATGTGAGTTAACCAACTTTTAAGTTCGTCAATCGCATCAATCATTTACCAATTTAACTGGTAATATATGTCAATAACCAACGAATGTCTAAATATACAATACTCACCAACTTTCAGGTAAATCACGCCATTAACCGGTAAATGATATTATTCACCACGTTCACGTTACATACTCGTAAATATTATAAATGTACAACATAAATGTGTCATGTGGATTGAACTTATTGAATTGTATCGATAAAATAGTATAAAAAAAAAATCGATTGTTGTTTTTTTGTGAAGATTAAACGAGTAAAATGTGGTCAGGAAATCCGTTGTTTCGGGCTAAAAAAAACCTAATATTGTTTGAAAAAATAATAAAAAAATACCACTACAGGTATATACAGGCCGAGACAAAACTGGTTGCTAAATGAAACTTTAGAGGATATAACAAGTTGCTGCGAATGGTAATATTAAAGTTTTAAAGACGAGGAAGATAGACATTTTTGTCTACACAAAAGCAGTGAGATACATGAAAAATGTATTAAAGGTTAATTTGACATTCAATTTATTGTTTAGTCTTCTGAGCAGGGACTAGAACCTAAATTATTTTTACGGTTCCGGTTTCGGATCGGTTCTTAAAAAACCTAAAATTTCGGTTTCTTTTCAGTTTTTTAAAAATCCGAAATTTCGGTTCCGGTTCCGGTTTGGTTCTTAAAAATACTAAAATTAAGATTTCGGTTTCTTTTCCGCTTTAAAAAAATAAAAACTTTGTTTTCTATTTTGGTTTTATAATTTAGTAAAAAATGTTAGTTACTTTTCATTGGCGTTAATAGGGTGGTTCAATTCCAATTTTTTACCAGATATCCTACCAATTATTTAGAACTAAGAGGACTAAACAAGTAATAAAAATTACTCATCAATGTCACTTAATGCACGATATTTTTTGTATTTTTATAGTTTATACATTAATTGCTATTTGTTATCTATCATTTACCTATTATTCAGGATTTGATAGTTTGTATTTTTAGTGTTTTCTTTTATTACCAGTTACCACTAACTATAATTTCTTAGACTA
>JAIPRK010000249.1:248802-277578 GCA_025469195.1 Chaitophorus viminalis | reverse complement strand
ACAAAAATCGAAAATTTAAATTGTCTATAAATAAGTCAAAATATGTCAAAATACTTTGAAAACTTAACCATGTATAGAGAACACTAATATAAAGATTTGGTGAAAATTTCAAGTTGTTGCGGTTTTTGTTTTTGAGTTAGAGCATTTTAAAAAAATGTAGTTTGTAAAAACGTGATTTTGCGTAAAATTTCCCGTTTTTCGTAATTTTTTTAACGTTTTTTTCGATTTTTGCAAAAAGTATTTAAAAAGTTGAATTTTTGACTTGCCCAAGTACCATATGCATTCACTTTCCTTTCAGAAAAGTTGCTGTATAAGCAAATCAAAGCATTTTTACTGCAAAAAAATTTATCAGACACAAAAAAAAAAAAACACACTTCATTGCAAAATCAATAGATTCCATCACTCCGTTCAGAATCTAAAAAATGATAAAAAGCTGAAAATATAATATATAATTACAGAAAATGTGAATAAAATATTTATATTATGTACAAAAAAGGATTTTGAATGTTTGAAACATAAAAAAAAAGTGGAAACATCTCCTGCCTAATGCCGCGGAGCCAGATTGGCCAAAAGCAGTTAACAAGGTCAGCCACACTTCGATATTGAAGTTCATGTATTAGGAGAGGTGGTGACTGTTGGATTCTATAATATTGCCGACTAGCCAACTGTAAACAATTTAGTGTTTGCCGAGGCCTCGTGGCAGTCGGAAAGTGATTTCTAAGAGTCCAAACTGTGTAATTTATGCGTATTATAATATATATTGTGTTTTGAACGTCTTGACTTCCGATAGTATTTTTTTAAATATTCTTCGAAAGCTGTGAATTGCTGCATTCAAAAATCGTTTTAAGATTTTATAGGTAAGGTTGTTTACAATGATAAATTAAAACATTGGATGGTAATGATATATTTTCATTATCCGGGATTATTCATTTAGTATTTTTATACCATTTTACAGAAGGTAATTCGAATTATTATTGGTGGGTACTTCTCAATTTATTTAAAATATAGGTACTTATAGGCAATTTTAATATATTTTTAAGTTGACTTACACGAATGGTATTAATGTATATTATTGTTTGTTGACGTAAATTACTATTACATTTCTATTCCGTAATAAGTATAATAGAACTAATATATCTAATTCTAGGTATTTATATGTTATATGGTATATAATAAAAGAAACTTTTAATATTCATAAATATATATTAATGAGTTCAAAACTTTTTTACATTATTGACAATTATATGGATTTAATCTCATACATTAAATTTGGTGTACTAAGTTAAGTTAATTAAAAATTACTAAACTGCAGTAAAGTATATGCAACTATAAATAACTGACAAATATATTGCAGTATTGATTATAATATATTTATATTTAATCAATTCTAGTAGCCATTTCGTAAAACCACAATTAAGGTGTTAATATGTATCATCTATGTTTTCTTCAAAATTATAAATTCCAACCAAGCTTGTTAGTACTTAAGAATTATTAATTTAATTGTGTAAACTAAAGGAAAATAAATAAATAATTGGCTAATTATAACTTAAAAATACTAACTTGTAGAATATATCTAGGTATACCTTATAAAGTTATATTTCAATATTAGTATAATTTTTTTTCCAAATAAATTAATGTGTGTTGGTACCAAAAAATTCAAAATTAAAATTGAAAATAATATTTTAGTATTGTTTTGGTGTGTATTGACATACAACTTAGTTACAATTACACATTGAATTTTTATTTAATTTAGAATTGTAAAAATAATTTTTAATTACTAATAATTAGTAATACGTAAAAATTATAAACATTATGTAATATAGGTACCTATACTTACGTATAGTATGTCTACTTATTACTCAAAAAATATTATTTTTACACATTGAATTTAACTTATTAACTCTATAAAATGAAAAAAATAACCATAATAGGTATATTCCTGTGTTTTTAATTATAATAAACACCATTAGTGTTGTCATGTATAATATTATGATTTAAAGATATTACAAATTAAAGTTTAAATTGATGTGATCCATGTAGTAAATTGTAAATATCCAGTAAAAATAAAAATGGAATAAAACTAACTTATATATTTTTGAATATTTTCATTATCCTAAGAAGAATTTATCAAACGTTATTTTCTTTACGCTATGAATTTTCAGTAAAAATAAATACGCCCATGTATAATGTACGTATAAATCTAGAATATAGATGACAAAAATTACATTGTAACCAAGAAGTACTAGAATTCGAATGAAACTAAAGCAATTTATGCAAGTAAACGCAAACAAGTTCCATCTCACGTTTTAAATCTCACTAGATATGCGGTATGTCAAGTACAATAATAAAATTGCTTTAGCGTTTTAATTTTCAATAAATTCGGGAAAAATTTAATAATTTAAGATGATATTAAATATATATAGGTATTCAATTTTAATTCCTGCATTCTTGAATTATAAATTGTTAGACCGTTTAAATTAAAATTATTTCAAATAAAATTATGTCACGTTCTGTTGTCAATTCTAATAAAAAGTTGTATCATATATCTGTATTTAATACAAACTTATATAACCTACAAACCTATGTAAAATTAAGAAAATATTATTTCTATTATATCTAAATTAAGGCGAATCATTTAAATACTTTATAAGTACCTACTACAATAGTGCAGTTATAAATTTAAACATCACTTAGTATTATTATATGATAAATATCTATAGAACTTAAGTCTTTTCTAAGTAGGTGCTTCCATATAATTATTGAATTTTGGTAAATAAATTACCTTTTAATCTTTGTTGCATATCTTTTTATAATATAATATGTACAAATCAATAACAATTGTAGAAATATGAAATCTTATTATGACTGTTAATATTATGTGGACTAGGTATCTTAAAATCTTTTAAAATATATTACAATATGTTTTTAGTCACAAACACAATAGGCAGTTTTTTTTAGATTTATAAGATATTTTATTGTTGTACCCGTGAATTTATTATTTAAGTTGAATTCAATAACGTTAACACGAAAAAACAACAGGGGAATTGTATTTTTTTTTTTTTTTTTTTAAACGACACGGAGGTGTCGAGGTCGGCTCCATGACCTTTAGATAGCTGATAGTTTACTCGTATATGTTGTGTGTATCGTGTACGTTTTTATCTGCTAGTCTGTTGCTTTGCGTATATTACAAAAACTTAAACCTTGAAATTATTTTAGATATCGAAACCAACTAACACGGTTATTATATTATTCATGCAATCTGCATTATCTATTATTTAAATCCTTATTTACTGAAAAATTTTGTTACAATTAAAAACATTTGAAAACAATCAATCGACAAACATGTATACCAGAATATATTGTATCTAATTATACCTACTTACTAAAATTTTCTAAAATTTACTAACCACATTAATACTTGACTCAAGTCTCAATTAGGGATGTCTCTAAATCTTGGATTGGGTGGGGTTGAAACAATTAAAAATCTAAAATTAATTTTTAATGGATTAAGATACAGAGGGTACCTATAACCATTTTTTCATCTATTTAGATTTAAGAACCCGTCTCTTCTATACAATTTACTGTCTCTGAAATTTTACACTATGAATAACAAATGAATAATGATTATAGTTAGCATACTAGCTATGTGTACAAATTTATTGTTTTTAAATTATAGTACGAAATCTTTACACCCTTTTTTTAGCAAAATTAAATTATCATATTATCTATTTATAGCAAAAGCGCCAATAAGTATAATTTTATTCGGAAGTGTACACTTATACATATTATCTTGGTATATGTTTGGTACAGTTGCAACCACGCGCGGTAGTTGGTCAAATCGCACTAAATACTAAATACAATTTAACCGGTAATAGACGTCAATAACCAGCGAATGTCTACAAATACAACATTTACCAATTTTCAAGTAAATGACATCTTTCACAATAATATTATATAGGTACATTAAATATTTCTAGTAATTAGTAATAATTTAGAGATTTATTAATTAACTATTCGACGAGCAATTTTTTTTAATACAGTATACTGTATACCTAATGACTAAAATTCTTAAAAATAATATCGAATTTAATCAATTTTTAAACTTTAAATGTTTATAAAAAAATTATAAATTCAATCTTCTGACAACTAACGGTAAAAAGTTAAGTTAGCAAGGGCTAATCGTTCATATGAGACATAAATATAAATTTACTATATTATTTTCACAAGTAGTAAATGTGAATGCTTACTGCAGGAAAATGAAATTGTTTTCCAGGTTTTTATCAGTTTAAGATAAACATTGAGAAATATTACTTTTTGAGAATACTTACTATTTGTGTCCAATTTAATTTTTATACCCATAAAACATAAAAGTTACTGAATAATATATTAATATGTTGATACAGATTACCTAGAAAGTTATATCGCAGATAAACAAATATATTATTCCAATACAGATGTAGGTTTCCTGTCGACGTAAAATCTAAAAGCTAATAGGGAAGGGACGCATTGAACCCCATAGGCGCAAATCATCAAATAAGATTAGGTGGCCTTAAGCACCAAAACAATTTAAAGATAAATGAATCGTGAGGCCCTCACACATCTCTAATATTAAAATAAAATGAACTCTAAATTTAAATCAATTATAAAAAAATTTTCAAAACAATTTTCTTTTTTTTTTATTAAAAATGGAATAACATGTTTATTTTCAGAATATTTGTTTAAAATAATTTCATTCTGTAACTCGATATCTTTTTTAATGTGGATATTAATAGATCTGATAGTATTTCTTGACCCATTGTAGTATAGGGACGAATCCAAGACTTTATTATTCGTATTACAGAAAATCTTTTATATGAAGCAGAAAAAACGGTCAAGTTAATAAATAGGGTAATTTGAAATTTAAATAAATTTGGATGAACAGTTTTACTAATAAGTTGTTTTAAGTTATTTGACCGATTAAACAAAACATAAAATATTAAATATACGAGTGTTGAATAGATATTATAATACGAGTATGTGGTATAGGTATATAATATATATAGTATTAGTATATATGTCAATATGTCATAACATTTAAAATTAATATCCCGATATTTACTGAACATTATGTGTATCAAAATAAATAATTTATTACATTTTTTTTTTTTTAATAAATGTTATTTTTATGAAAATATTATAGTCGATGTACTCGTACTTTAAATTATAATCTTGGGATTCGGGGTGCAGGCATTAAAATTCAGGGTGCTAAGCACTTTTAGTACCCCTGTGATTTGCGCCAATGTCCGACCTTCTTGTTCACGAACCAAATAGTTTAAATTGACTATTTAATCTTATTTTTAAATATAAAATATATATACAAGTATATAATATAGTGTATAAAATGTTGTTCTCATTAATAGCAAAGTATATGTTATGAGTTATGACGTAAATCACGTACCTAAATAAATCGTGTGTTGGCTTGTAAATAAATTGTCGATGGTCTGGAACACATATTGATATAACCACGTGAATGCGTGATGAGTAAAAGCCATTGACCAAAGGAATATATAATAAAAAATAAATAGATAGTTTTTTTGTGCACTAAATTTTTATTTTGGACACGTTCTATTTTTTTTATTAAACTGCCACCTGTGTATAATAATAAGTATTAATAACCGAAAGTTTATTATGAAACGTCTAGCACAATATTTGTATCGTTAAAAGTATAACAATATGAAAATATTATATAGTATCATTAAAAAAGTACAAATCATTATTTTGAAGTCATACAAAAAAAAAATAAGATTTTTATGTTTAGGTTTATAAATGTATGTAAAATTATAATAATATATTATCTTATGAAATGTACCAACATTTAATTTCATACAAATAAAACATTGAAAGTTGAAAATTAACATACAAATATTTCTCTACTTTAAGAAATTACAAAGAAGGTCTTTTCTTATTTTTACATTCCTATATGTACATTCCCTTTTAAATCTTTGACAGAACATAATAATTAGTGATGTGTAATTACTAATTATTAACAGTATTTTAATATTAGTAGTACGTTCTAAGTATTTAATATAGGTCCCTGAGGTTATATACGTATATCACTAAATGGAGCAAGAGGATAAAGCCAAATTAGTTAACCAAGGAATTTTTTATTTTAAGTTATTATTTTTTGGAAAAATAATAATATGGTACCTAATAATGTTTCTCATTTATTTAGGGGATGGATTAGCGTCTATGTCTACTTAGATTCACAAGTAGTTATAATAGTGAATCACATTTAACAATTTTTAGAAAAATAACACATACCTAATATAGTAATATAACAGTTTTAAAAACAATGAATGATGGAGTTGTAGGTACTGCCAGCTAGTATATTAATTAAAATCACAATATGTTCTGTCCACATTTCTTGACTCTTCTATTATAGTAACTATATACTTTGTGGTATATATTATAGCCGTATCTATCTAAATATTTGAGTATCGAGATACTATATTCTAAGGTCAAAGCACAAAATAGTTTGACAACAACATATAAATATATTTATAAAATTAAATGCTGCCTTGCGTCTATGTATTTTGTTGCTGATGAATGAACAATAAGTCAAACAGTTCACTTTCGTTACAACTTATAATATGTAGATCTTTGCATATAAAAGTTCTAGAATAATTGAGAATTATTAATAACTAACAAATAATAGAACTATTACGAATATTCCATCACTATTAAATAGCCGTCTATATAGACTTACATTTCTTTAATTTGTTAATGTATTTTTTATTTGTCATTAATTACTTTTTTTTTGTGTTTCGATATATCATTATTGCAAATACGTTTTTAATGAATAGAATAAAAGTTTTATTAACTTAATTTATTTTTAAATCCAAAAATTTTTGCAGTAAGTATATTCATAAATTATACTTATTATTAAAGAATAAATGCAAATACTCCTGATAATTTTTTTTAAGTACATAAAGAAAATGTATTTACTTATATTTTATTGTACTATTTATATTTTTTTACAAATTAATATATTATCTTTTGAATTTTAAAATTTTTATAAATTTTGGGAAGTAGTAAATTAAACTATAGTTTAATGTGATTCGAGTGTATTATATAATATTAACTATCTCAATTATATATTACATGAATGGATGAATGCATGTTTTATTGATGTAAATTTAATTCGATTGAACAAATAAAATGTGTAACAGACGAATTAACGAAATAATTAGTAAATAAGTTAATATTTTATATAATATTAATATTATGTAGGTATATGAAGACAGTCAGTATAATATAGTGTAAATACTTTTTAGATGTTTGTGTATAATAAGTTGTAAAATTTATATATACGATATATGATATACCTCGGCGAAGCCCAAAAGCGCAAAAGGTCAATATTTTTTCGATAGCTCAAAAGCACAAAACGAATTTGCGCTTTTGTACCTTACTACCTTAGTAGTGGTATTACTAGCTCTAAAGTCAACTCCAATATAAAAGCATGGAACTTATACATAGAAAAAAAAATTTCAAGATTGGATTACTTAAAAATTGTTGGCTTCAAATTTCAAATTTAGTATTAAGGTACTTAATTATTATTATTATTTTTTTTTTATTGATCTTAAACAGAACATCTATTAGCTGTTGCTATTAAATTAAATAGGTACAATTTTTATAATTATTTATATATTTTTATACATAAATACACATTTTATAATGACGAATAGCATATAGTATATTATTAACAATAATAATTATATGGTTTTAATAAAATACACTATTTTTTATAAAATTAATTTGCGCTTATGGGTTATGAAATAGGTAATTTTTTTTTGCGCTTATGGGATATTTATTTTTGAGCTTTTGGATTGCGTTTGGGTCATATTTTGTGCTTATGGGCTACAGCCGATATACCTACCTATAATAATATATGTGTACCTTTGCTATATGCTTATATTACTATGGATAGTTGAATAATTCCACAACAAATGCGTGAGTGCTAAATATCTATCACTACGAAACAAAATATATTTTAACCCAATTTATGAATTTATGATCAGTGGCCTCAAAACTGATTAATCTGTGTACATATTATATTAATATTAATGAAAAATAAGGTTGCCGTTTTATGCGTGGATGTGTGTGCAGTGTTCATGCATAAATCACAACACTAATTTTTAAAACAACAACAACAACAACAATCATCGGATTTCGGATAACGTAATAATATAATATGATCATTACCTATTTATATAAGTACGCACACACGTGTATACGTATACACAACGAATTTATGCGTTTCAATAAAAGTTTATGTAATACCTGGTCAAAGTCCATTATTTACGATACAGTCGTTTTCATTTATTTATATCAGTTGTATCTGCATTGCCTGTCATACCACTCATACCTATAAATTACCTACTTGTAATCGTGGAGAACGCACTTGGACGACAGGTGTAGCCGTGTAGGTACCTATATAATTTGCCACAAAATAAAATTATACAGTTGTCACGATAAAGAATAATTATTTTATGTTAAAGGTATTTATTTTAGATTAAAATCATTTTTTTTTATGTTTGTTTCATAGTGACGGATCACACGAGTCTGATATATTACTTACATTTCGACAACGGTACTGCATGCAACACGACTCTATGACTACGGTACAAGGTATGAATGAACGTACTATGATACAATATAATATATGATGTATATAAATTCTAATATTACATTATTTATGTAGTATATTTTATTGTTAATGACGTTAGCGTTTTATAATATAAGAATTTGTACACTCCTCAAATAAGACCAGTGCCAGATCATTTACCAATTGACAATGCATCTTATTTAATTGATATCATAAGAGCTATTATATATAATTGCATAATATAATCATTAGTCGTAACAACCCTCATTATAATGTACATCGCAAACTATCGTAATTATTTACCGCAGGAAATATTGTTTCCTTTGCATGCAAAATACTATAATGTTAATTAACGTTAATTTCAATGTTATAAGTTTATAACGTATAGAGCTTTTATGGTGTGTGTATTTCATGTGGATAAACAAGCAACTTCTCTTTAGTGAAGTAGGTTTACACATAAACATGCACACGTATGTACAGTATATAACATACATGTATAAATAAAGAGAATATATGCAGAGTGCGTGTGATAGATACATCTCTGGGAAACAACTTTCGGTTGGATGTATATAGAATCAATTTTCTTTACTTATACATTATACGCCCACTCGGCGAAGATTCCTCGACCTCTCGCGTCTTATACACTTCCGACAATGTTATTACGGTTTCACCCGAGTTATTGGGTACAAGTTGTACACAATCATTGTCTGTATCGCGCGTACATGATAATACATAACTTTACATAGTATATATTCTTAGTGGCACACGCGTAACTATTAAAACCTTATACGAGGCGTGATTTTAATTTGAAATGCTTTATTTTACCTAAGTACCTACTTATATGGCCATGTACAAATATTTACATTAACTAATAACTATTGGTTTTTATACAATAACACACTTGATACTTGAACCTCCGACGCCAGGCTGAGAGAACGTTTAAGAATTCGTGTATTAAACAAATAGTAGCAATTCTGCCAACACTCAATCCAGGAACGTACCTATATATAATAAAATCAATTAAAATATGTTCCAATAATGTTTTTTCATTATTATTCCGTGAATAATGACAGCTTTTCTCTATCAGAAAGAAAATAAATTAACCCTTCAATTCTAATTAATTCTGTCGGGTCTGTTTACGGATTCAGTTTATTTAATGCGTAAACTATTCAAATTTCCTCAATTCTTAAGTTATTTTAATTATGTATAAACATTAAACATTTAAACTAACATAGTTTGGTGACTTGGTGTACACAGATAATAACCATTAGAAAATAGTGTAAAATGCAGATAATTCAATTATAATTGTGAAGTTACTTGTATTTTGAGTTCCTTACAATTAATTTATATTTTGTCTTGTATTTCCTTGGTGTGAAATTAATGAATCATTTTTAAAAACATAGACAAATTTGTAGTCAAAACTTTTTTAGTTTTTATATTAGTTGTAAAAAGCCAAAAGATCTCTACAAGTATTGAGTAACGTTGATTGTTAATTGGACACTGAACGGAAAAACATTTATTATACAATAAATAATACATTTGAATGATTCATTACTATAATATTTTTGTTTTTTTACTTAAACCACAGATGACCTTAATAAAATGTTTTATCACTGTTTATAAATAAAAAAGAATACAACGAAAAACTTTGATAAATAAGTACCAAAGGTATGACGCGCAATGAAATTGAATTGATTATATTATACTATCAATAGTTCGCTTTTTTGCGGACTTTGGAACTATTATCTCATATTATTTGTTTCCATTCTGCTTTCTTTGTGTGTATTGTGAATTTACGTGTGCATGGTCACAATGTTATTCATGTGGGGTAACCCATATGAATGGAATACATATTATTAGAACACAATTATCGTCATCAGTGGAAGCATTTAGACACATTAAAACATAATACCCAACAATTTGGCCATTACACATTTATGTACATATATCGTATAATTGTATTGCATAAATCAGAATTATTTTACGAAGGCTTGGGGTTTAATATTTGCTGGGGGTGATGTTGATGTATGTCGATGACTATAATAAGAAGTAATAATTATTTTAAGTGGCTGTACGTTTTGTTCCATAAAATAATGCTATTCATTACGCCCGCGTCATGCCTAAAACACCTTGCCCCCAGCGTCCAAACGCACACAACGGGTCAGTACTCACCGTATTGGAAAAGGGAGCGGGGAGGGGAACTGTAATTATTATAATTGTACATGCATGATTTCGGAATGAAGCCCCACTGACACAATCGTGTGCTATTAGGTATAGTACGCACGATCAACGAAAATGATCTACGAATGATGTGTGTATGTATGTGTGTGTGTGTGTTTAATGCGTTTATAATAACATAAACATATTATAATATATTATGGTGGCGTTTTGGGCGTCAATCATTCGAGTGCCTATAGTTTTCAACTGTTTGCATTATGCTAATTGCTAACCATATAACTCACAAACGTTTAATAAACTTATTTAAATATTATACATATAAATATAGCCATATGATTATTTATCTTGTATAAACTCTTACACATAATCATGGCATTATAATGTTTACCAATTAGTTACCTATTACTGATTGACAATTAGCAATCTTATTGTATTATTGCATTATGCCATTATGATTAAATAGGGTAACTTCTGTCAATAATAATCTGACATTTAACTATTAGTGTACTTAACTATTTAATAATTGTTTTTTATCGGTCTTCGCAGTACCTACAGAAGTTTCATTAAAATATTTTTGGTACACAATATGTGATTATTTAATAATAATATATAAAGCCTAATGAAAAATAAAACATAATATGTTATTGATGTTAATTCCATTTAATATTCCTTTTTAATTCCGTCTCATGGATAATTTAAAACCAATTTTTTGAAATAAAAGGGTCGATATCTTTAATGATTCCATAAATATTTAATAAGTTTTTCTTTAATATGTTTTAGCTACTTCGATAACGGGTTGGAAACCATCCGCAGTAGATGTGGTCACCAGCTGTAGGTTAACGAGTAGTATTACCGCTTCCACAGATGCAATCAGGTACATATGATATATTATTAAATAAGTATAGTATAGTATAGCACATGTAAAATATTTCTTAGTGGCTCAATGTCATTTATTTATTTTTTGTTAAACATGTTTATTTATTTTGGGTCATCAGGTAAACGAAAAGTGATTCTAATAAATTATACATATTATATTGACAAGTTTAATTCATCGAAAACCAGAAATACACGTATTATTAATTCTTCGTGCAACTGTGTTTACGAGAAAGTTTTTATGCAAAGACGCTATTAATATTTCTCGCGTGTGGTTTTAAGCATTCTGCATTTCTATAATATTATAATATAAAACAAAATTGTTAACAGTGTATGTCGTAAGTAACCACTAACCAATGAATAAAAATTATCTTAAACACACCATCGACCTTGAATCTGTAACTCCTTCAATAAATATAAATATATACAGTGCACTAGGCATCTAGGCTATTGTAACTAATATATTAAAGTAACTTTAGATGAATATACATGTTTTCTAGTCATTTTCTAGTTTCTAGTGCGTAATAGGTACATTGAAATAACGATCAATAAATATTGTTTGTTGGGCTCTAAAAAATTAAAATGTTTTTGATATAATACATAATATTTTTACTCGTACTCGGTGCTTAACAAGCAAATATACTAGCCATAGTGTTTACGAAAATAATTTCTATTTTTACAACGATTATTTACCTAAACTTTATTTGAATAAAATATCAATAATTTATTTAACCGTAATATTAATAGTTTATAAAATAAAAGAAGAGTACCCACATTTTTGTTTTTAAAACAATGAAATAGTATTACTGAGAAATGTGTAAAGGATAATCATTATAGTACATACCATAGGACCCTGCAATATTACAAAAAATATAAAAACAAAACTACATACAAATATACAATGATTAATTTCCGCAAACCACCTCCGCTGTTGCACAAATGATGGTTATTTTTTATTAATAAGTGTGTCTGTTCTCCCTTCTACGTGACTCACCCGAGAGTATACTCGCTTTTCGTCGTCCGTGTATCTACACTACCATTGTTATGTTGACATGCGCATAAAAGCTTATAAGGGTAGTGACTACTATTCAGCCCATCGTTAAGGCAGCGCACACAGTACTGTTTTGACATCTGAAACGCAACGTAGTGCCGCACTAATTTTATATAACATACGAATATTTTTAAATAAATTTAAAAGAAACTGTTAACTGTAGTATTAGTGCATTTTATTTACACCCTCTTCATTTACACGTTCATATCATGTGTTAAATTATTCGTACAAAAACGGTGTAGTATAATAGTGAACAGTGTTTTTGTATAAGAAATCAACAAACATTGTTTAAAAGAACAATAATTTAAATTACGAATTTCCGAGGAATCTATCTAAAATACTTCATGCCTAATTCGTTGGTAACTAATCAATCGTATGCTACTACTGTCATTAGTATGTGATTATCGCACATGTGTTGGCTTCCAACAGTCAAAACGGGCATTATAGCGTCACGTCTCATCAGCGCCCAAATAACGTAAGTTAATCGTTATTTGCATTATATTTACTACAGTCTACAGGTATATGTACTAAAAAAATATTATATTTGGTTATTACTTTCTTTCATTATTTTTATAATAGTTATTTTATTTCAATACCTAATACGGAAAATTAGAAACGCATTGCAATATTTCTTTAAGTCTGAAATTATGCAACAAATTATGGTAGTTAAATGATTTAAAAATAATAACAATAATGTCAAATAATGGCAATAAACTATAGTAATACTTGGCTAGTATAAAGTATTAGGTAGTTCAGTAGTTTTATACAAGGCCGTAATTGAACGTGCCTTGCGTGCTATATATTAAAAGGGTTGTCTAAGAGTAAAATGAAAAATTGACGTGTCTACATTAAATAATGGTCTATCGTGGTGTAAAACTATATTATTATCTATAAATTATCTTGTTTACAACATTCTAAGTCTATTAAACATTTTTATATTAATCCAGTGTATAATATGAATATTAACCTAAAATATTTTTGAATTATTTTGTAATTTTTTAAGTCGTTGAAGATGATATTAATGTAATAAGTAAACTTATTAAAATCATCTTTTAATCCTATAATTTATAAATACTGGTTTCGAAATATACATTAAAGTAGTGTTTTTTTTAACTTCATATTCTATACAGTTTTTGAAGATATTATGAAATGCAACAAAATAACAATTAAGACTTTAAGTAAACGTGTTTTTTTTTTTTTAAAACGATTTATTATAGTTTCAAATTAAAATTCATTCAGGACTATTTTACCGATGAAGTGATGCAACTATTTTATTGTTTTCGTATTTATAATTATTATAAATAATGTCATCCATAACTTGACTTTGTTCGTACCTTATCATCGAATCCTTTAATTTACCAAAATATATTTGTTATTAGAACTGAAGTATTTAAAGTAAATTTTAGTAAATAGAATTTAAAAATAGTAGTGTATTTATACATACGAGTAAATAAAAAGTCAATTAGATAATATATGCTATAATATTCCAATTACTAAATCAAGCGTAATTTTAATATATAATAAAAAATATACAAATATATTACAAATAGTTAAAATTAGTTGAAATAGTTTAATAATAGTTTAGATTAATAATTCTTTGTACACCGTTGTATAAAATAAACTATTTGAAAACCGTTAGTATTTATATATGACCGAATAAAACTATAAAATTTACAAATAGTTTATTACTTATGCCTTATGTTCTATTATGATTTATGATATAGCATATAGAATCCTTGCATTAATAGTAATTAAGTACTATACATGTATAAATACATTCAAGTAATATAAAATGTTGAGTTACATTTTTGTATTGTTTAGCATTGTTCAATTAAATATAATACTAGCAATAGTAAAGTACGTATAACTTAATATTCTTGGATAGGTGATCATCCTAATATTTAGCAGTTTGATTCACCACGGTGGCAAGGTTTTCGATGTAACAAATAATCGAGTCATAAACATAATAGCCGCAGATGCTGTTATCCTTAAGAAACGAAAAAAACAACTAGATTAGAATTTAATTAAAAAATATACACCTTTTAATTATACATATCATATTTATTTAATCACTGTATAGTTTTTTTTATGAGTATGACGTAAATACGTAATACCTACGTATATATTTATACATTATATTTAATATCTATTATTATTATTTACAAAATGCATATGAACCCAGTGTAATAATATTGTTACAAATCCTGTGTATAATAACAACTTATTTAAAAAATGTTGTTTATTATAATTACATAATTTACAATTAATTTCCGTTAACCAATTCTATGAAGGTTAATATTCTTTAGTTTACATTCAATGTCTTATATGTATCGATTAATCTTATATATCATATATAAGTACCTAAAGTGAAATTATGTAAATATTATATAGTTAGAAATTGGCATGCAAAATTAAATTGATACCTACCTACATTAATCATTGAAAATTCGGAGTCACATTATTAGGTTATTGCTTATAATAGTAGTATAGTATAAAATTTTATACTATACTACTAACCATCAAGTGCTATACTAAACGAAATGAATTCTTGAGTTTTATTATTAACCTGAGAATTTAAATTGTTACTAATATCGTCAATTCTACGGGTAACTGTATTGGCAGAAAGGCTAATATTTTTAAAAGTATCAATTCTTTCTGGACAAATTTCTTCAACTGCTTGAATGCATTCTTTTATTAAACTACCATCAGAAAACGATTTTCCTCTTTTTGCCAATAGATGTGAAATACGAAAACTAGCCTTTGTAGCAGCTTCATTAATATTTTTTTGTTTTTTAAATAATAATTGTTGTGATAAAAAATTATTTTAAAGTGATTGCAATTTATCTAACCGTAATTTCCCAGTAAATTTTGAAAAAGTTGTCTTATGTTTTGTTTCATAATGCCTTCGAATATTGTACTCTTTAAGTACAGAAATACTTTCTTTGCAAATTAAACACATTATTTTGTCACCTGAATAAATTACCAAATAATCCAACGACCACTTTTCATTAAAAACACGGCATTGAATTTGCAGATTCTGAATCTATTTTTCTTTTCAATCCTCTTCCTGACATGTCGAATTGATGAATCTTAAATTAATAGGTAAAGAATAATATTTATAATAAATGCACTGCAAACTTAGACATATTATGCAACTGTACAAACGTTATGAAATGATTTCGTCGTATCGCTTATCTATGTGGCTAATTGCTGATCATCGCAGCCGTTATCGACGTTTTATAAATACATATTCGTCAATGGTTCGTGAACCAAAATTTCAACGTTTAATTAATAATTATTAAAAGGAAAGGCCAATGTCTGTCGTCGCGTTCAGCTCATAAATTATGATACGTGCCCGCGATAACGACTTTTTAAATTACACATATCTTTAAATATCTATATTTTATTTACCGTCCTATGAATGCTGCGGGCCGATTAAAACTTGTTCACGGGCCGTAGTTTGGAGACCCCTGGTATAAATAATAATTACAAATTACAATACTATTGTATGCTCATTTAACAATGCGTGTTTTATTTTTTACATACACTTAATGTATTTTGCATTAGTATGTCTTTCATAATCATTACACTTGAGTTTAAACTAAAATAAAACTCATTAACTAACGTTTATAAAAAACTATAATACTATAATAAAACTTCAAGAGTAACAAATAAATAAGTTTAAATAATAATCATCTTATCTTATGTAAAAAATTTACTGAAGTTTTCGATGTAAAATATTCTTTATTTAGTTAGGTACCTACTATAGTCTATATTATATGAGATGACATTTGTTATTATTATTTGCTTATAAATTTATGCTGTCACAACTGGCAAACATTTATATGTATAGCAGCTTAAAAACATAATCGTTGAAAAAGTCAAGCCCATTATTCTTAGGATTTAGGAGTACAACAAACTAACTAAAATCTGTTTGCTAAGAATTTTAAGTTTTATTTACAATTTTTTATCGTAATTCGACTTTTTTTTACAAATAAAAACTTTTGATAAATTTGAAAACAGATAACTATAAAACATTGTTCAGAAGTTACTGCTATGCGTATATTATATATATATTATAGTTAGACCGCACTACCATACAGTATATATTCTTAAAACAATAATGGAAACGCACGCAACGTGCAATAGTTGTTTATTCAACCAAAGTATTTGCTTCTGGATTTGCTGCATGTAAAATATATACGCTTACATTTAAATACCTGTTTTAACCATCGTGATACGTACGTATGTATTATTATCATTGAAATTAACCACAGGTATTCGTGTTTTTTTTTTCATTTCCCCCCCCTTTTCTTTTTTTTGCGCGCAGTAGACATGCGGCAGTGTCTGTGGACGCGAATCCTTTGCCGTCATCCGAGAGATCAACGACCGCCGCCGCTGCGCAAACAGTGGTCAGCGACCCGCCACCGTGCCCTTTGGTCGTCGTAGACGAGCACCATCAGCAGGATCCGCAGCAACCGGCCGCCGCAGAAAATCCACGGGAATCATCGGATGCCACGGATACACACAAGACTGAATGCGCGGCGACGGCAGCACTGACACCGTCCCTCCGACCAATATGTCCGAATTTGCCTTACTCTCCGGCGTGTTCGCCGCGGATCGGCCGGCGTCGGCCGCCGTTGCGCGAATGTCGCGTGTCTGTCAACGTGCAGAGCTTGGACGATCCGGATGTTCACAAAAAGCTCAATCAATATAAGTTGGTCGACTCCATTGGACAGGTAAATAATATATAGGGTATATACCGTTGCAATTCTATTTGTATCCAACTAATCAGTGGCATAGCCAGTGGGGGGGGGAGAAATGTTTCCCGAAATGTACTTATGTACTTATGTAGGAGATAATTGAAAATGTACCCTACCCCTCCTCTTAAAATATTTTCCATCTACGCCGCTGCAACTAATTATATAACCGTTTAATATATAGGTATAGTAATGTATTGTACAGCATATCATACTGCTACTACACCTATATATACTGTGTATATTGTGCATAGTTCGTGCTATCGGATTAAATAATCCATAAATAGCTTATTATATATTTTTGTAAGTTTTGTCAATGATAAAATAATTTCCAAAATCATAATTATAATTATTATAGTTTTACATCGTGTTTGCGTTGATTTTTCGATTAAAACATTTCGGTCTTACAATAGCGTTGATTGATTTTTAAATTTAACTTCTATAAGTTTTATTTTTATTTGAATAGTTCTTATTTTATTAAATTAAAAGCGTTTATACTTATAACGTGATAACATAACTTGATTGTTTTTTTACATTCATTTTTCAAATATTCTTTAATTAATATTTTAACGAACTAATTTTCGAAATTGAAATCGATGTTTTAAAAGAACCAGAATAATATAAAAATCGCCACAACAGCGTGAATTTTATTTTTTTAATACAAATACTAAAACACCGTTAAAATAAATATAAAATATATAATACCTACCTACATTGTTCTGAAAATATATCATCCTTTCTCTTTAGATTTGCAGACATAATAATAATCCAATTGATAGTAGTGACATTTTTATTTATATTAATTATTCAATACTTGTTGCCATCATAAAAAAATTAAATATTATTTTCATTTAGAAATTTAAGAAGTTTGATTAGAATCATCAAAGTTATAAATTATACATTTATATAAATAAAATAAAAATCCATTCATAATGGCATCTAGTTACATCAATTCCAATTTAAAATTCAAATAATATATTATTATGTATTAATTTAAAACTTTTATTCACTATATTGAGTACCCATATATTTATCATTTAGGTACATAGTATGTGTATATACTTATATGCGTGTCATAATCCAGTTTACTAAATTGACAACGAATTTGACACTGAGTAATTGGTTTTTAACAATTCCACTACTTTTTATTGACTTTATAGATGTATTTATGATAATTTTTCTTATAAAAATAGGTTGTTTATAAAAGTGAAAACGAAATAAATTTTTACTAGGTAATAAATATGTCAAAATTTGATAAACATAATAAATATACATCGTTTATTGAAAAAACAATGTCTTATATTATCACTATATTCTCTAAAAATAGTCAACATTCTTTAAAACATGTATTATATTTATTAAAACGAATGATGAAAACGAAAGAATTCTAAAAAATATATTTTGTTAAAAAATGGTGAAAAAATAAAATGTTTTTTTTTTTCAATCGATGTTCACAACCAAAAGCATTTTGCTTATTCCCATGCTCTTCTAAGTGTTTTTATAATTTTATACTCGCTTTTCAAATAAAGTGTGCATTTATATAATATTTTAATTATTACTATACTTATATAATCTTATACAAGCTTTTACAACGGTCCTTTGGCTATAATATATAAATATTAATAACACACATCACGCAATGTCATCAAAAATAAAAAAAATTGTACTTGTGGAATTTTACCTACTTATTATTTATGTATCTGTTTATTTAAATTTAGGGATCTTATGGACTTGTAAAATTGGCATACAATGAATTAGATGACAAACATTATGTAAGTATAATTATATTTAATATTTTTTCTTAATAACTTTCATAACAAATTTAAAAAAATAAAATAACATTATAGCGAACCTTATTCATCTATTATAACAAATATCTAAAAATTTCAATCCACAGTTTAAAACAAAAAGTTTCACTGTATAAATAATTTTGAGATTCTACATCAAAATCAGCCATGGAATAGAATCAAGAAAAAATATATTACTGCTATACATTTTGTTAAAGCTACATCTCATAATTTAAACTAGTTGAAATATACACTGGCTCTTCAATAATATTTAAATAATTCTAAGCTCTAATTGTTTATAAAATATCATAAATGAACAATCAAGCACAATAGATGATAAAGGATTAAGGAACTCTCTCCTTCTCTTTGTTGTATTTTCAGAGTAACCCGATAAATGGTTCATGTATTAAATAAAATTATAAATTTAGCCGACGAAATAAACATATTATATAAAATAATATATCTGATGGTATTCAAACGTATTTCTTCATCTGTGTTTGGTAATTTGAAATGGCAAAGTGGACCATAAAAACGCATGGTCATCATTTATTAAATAATATTATAATTTACTCTAATTGATTACCAAGGCATTCATGTGGAATCAATTCAATTATTAAAAGCAAGTTAATTTACGGTATTAGTTAATAGGTAAAACGTGAAAGCGCATTTAATTATTTTCTGATAAACAGATTCTATATTGATTCATTCAAATATTTTGGTCAAGCTAAATAAATTGAATCAAGTATTCTATAATAAATATCGTATTATAATGAAATGTTATCTTATGCTCACAATATTTGTTTTTATTATTTAAAACTATTATTTGATACAATATATTTATAACAATTTTGCTAAAAAAAAGTATATAAGTTACTCGAAAATTGAGTTAATTATTATTCAAATTCATAAATATTACTAATTTTCCTCACAATTTCTTCGTATACGATTTTGGTTTAAATTTTGTTATCTAATAGTTTTCAAACTTTATTTTTTAATGTATTTTAACTTCCAACTTTACAAAAAATTTAATCTAAGTTTAATGACTTTTAATTGGATATTTAAAATATTATTTATCTTTCATTTTTTACTTGTTAGAAAACTAACATTTGACAATGGTATCGATTACAAATCATAATAGTTGAATCAAATATTACTTCAGACGTAATTATGCGTGTTCTCCTATATTTTTTTTATTTTTAAGTACTCAAGTAACTATGATTAATACGAAACTAAGGACCTATTAACTAATTAGTAAGAAGTTTGCATTAAAAAGTATAATAAATTAAATTTTGATTTCTTTTTAAATTTGTAAATTAAAAATGTAACATTACAAATAAATATTTTTAGGCCATGAAAATACTATCGAAGAAAAAGTTAATGAAGAAAGCTGGTTGCTTTGGTAAGTATTATTTAAAAAAAATATTATTTGATTTGATTTATGTATACATATGTTCACAATTTTATTTTATCGATGGCAAAAATTAAATTTTATTAAACATTTAAGAAATCAAAATGTATAATTATACATAAATCCAGGATAATGGGAGCTAAAGGGCATGGATGGTTGAGACTCCATGGACCAATTATATCATAATTCTAAAATATTATTTTCTATGTAGTCGTCTATACTTTTTATCACAACTATACAAAAATTATTATTATTTTTATATTTCTTACCTATGTGGTAATCAAAAATTTACTCTTCTGCTAGGTATAATAAAAAGAAATTCAATTTACTATAGTAAATAATATTAGTATTATAGTAAATATATAGTTATTATAGTTATATAGTTATATTATATAGTAAATAATTATAAATGTATCAATTTATATGTATATAATATTTTATTATATATATTATACCTATATCTATATAGATATAGATATAGCAAGCTAAATAGCTTATTCGTACATAATTTTATAAACTGTGTTTATTGTCTATAATCATAGACCGTATTATTATTTATATTTATTAATTAATATAATAGTAATTTATTAATGTTATCGTAATAATTAATAGTTACATCTAGAATATTCCAATGAAGTTTGTTTCAAAATGAACTTATAATATTATTTCATTATTGTACATGTGATTACAAAATCATTAGTTTAGGTATATATAGGTAATTGGAAAAATATTTTAATTATAATAAAATAATTTGACTTAATTAATATAATAATATAATAGAAAAAATTAATAATAATAAATTATAATTGTATTTAATTGTACCTAAAAACATTATGCAATTTAATATAATATTTGAAACTAACACAATTATAATAATTTTTATAAGTGCCATATTATTATATGTATCCAACAGGCACTAACATTTCAAAAATTATGAATTAAATTTGAATCTTTGATTCTAAAATTCTGTTGAATATCAATACATTTTGTGTACTTCAATTTGGAGGGGGAATATTATAAATTTTATGTAGTGTTTGCCCTTCTTAGAAAACCATTTTGAAGTTAATATAAGTGTTCAAATTATGCATGTGATATTTGATTAAAAATGTATAGCAGAGTATATAGGTACAACCGGCAAGTCCGGCGTACTGAAGTACTTTAACTGGTATTTTAACTAAAAAAATAATAATGTTCGGATTATGAAAACCTATAAGTCTTTTAATTTTGAATTAAATATTAAAATTCGTTTCGTTCAAGCGGGAATACTCTTGATTCTAAGCGAAAGAATTTTTTTAAATCTATTCTTAAATAATAAAAAAAAAACTACCTATATTGTGCCATATAGTTGACAACGAGTTTAGTTAAAATAACTAAGTTTTTAAAACATTTGAATAATTAAATATTGTGTATTGAACCAGTGATCCATTTGAAACAATAGTGTATTCAATCATTGAATCATGTAATCTCTATATATAAATAATAATTAGTGATTTATAAAACGCAAATATGCAGGTACGATAGGTATACAAGAATGTAAATGAATTTTATTTTATATTTAAAAATTCAGAAAATTAAAATCAAAGAAATAACGACTAAATTGCCTGAGGTAATTTATATTGCATTAAGTAACAAAATATAATACAAATCATAAGTAATCTATTAAAAATAATTTAAATAGATTATTTTTTGATAATTTATTGTTTGTTATTATGTAATTTAAATAATCCTAGACACACTCCATTATAGTATAGTATTAATATATATATTCATCAAGAATTATATGTATTTAAATATCGGTCATACGATAAATAAAATATATACAACCATGTTCTATATTGTTGATTTTTATTCAATAGTTTAATTTTAGATTCTAAACGGAGTGATGGAATCTATTGGTTTTACAATGATGTATGTTTTTTTTTTATTATTTCATTTAATTTTTTTTATACTTTTTAATCGAAAAAACCGATAGTAAACAAGTTTACATTGATTATATTTATGTCATAATATTACAATAAGGGAGCTATTGTTATCAGAAGATATAAAAAACCTTCAATATACCAACTATAATACACCAATAAATTATTCATTGAATGATTTTAATTAATATGCCATGGTCAAAAATATTAAAGTCATATAGATTTATGATACATAATGAAAATTTTCGTAATGTATATCGTCAAAGGCTCTTAAAATAAAATCAAAAAATTAAAAATTAAAACATTCTAATGTATTATTTGTGGATTTGATTTTTTGATATAACAGCATTAAGCTACAAAATTAAAATTGAATAACGACAAAATGAAATATAATTCAACTTTCAACTATATATAGAAATAAAATTGATATGTATTCGTAAATATTAAGTAAACAGTAAATACTACAATATAACGAAACTTTTTTTAAATTCAAAATATTTTCAAGATGGTCGAAGTAAAAGCAATCTCTTATTTTAAATTATGCTACAATACAAATATGATAAACTTAAATATTCTATTTTGCTTTTTCATGGTATAAAAGTGAATTGACAATGTTTCTTTGTTTACATTTATAAATATATGTGCAGTGTGCATTATATATAATAATATAGTGTATATAATAATATATTTATATTAAATATATATAGTATATAAGACATGTTTTTGTTAATTATAATCCGTCTTATTTGGAAAAGCATATTGTGCACAGAGTTTTGTTTATTATTAAGTGTAGCGCAATAATATGCATCCTCTAAGAGCTTAGTAGAAGTATTGGTATGTATTCTAGCTATATATTATGCTATAGCTTTTGGCTAAAATCGATAGTTTTGTTTTAATGAAAATGTTCACATTTCCGGAAAAATGTTTGTACTATTAATATTAATATTTGCTTTCAAATACTCGTATTTGGTATGTGTATTATTATTTTATAATATTGCAATTAGCGTATTAAAGTGATATGGCTAAAGAATTAAAAGGTCAATATAACCTATACACGAGGTTGTTAATGTGATTTTTTAGGCACTAGGGTCTAGAGGTTATATAACCAATTACTACGTCAGCTATATTATCTCTTCAACGTGCAACTTTTGTATATTATTAAATAGGTGGGCGAAATTCAAAAGTGTTCAAAGTATTTATTATTTGATTAGATATCTTTTAAATATTTTTATTTGTACAATGTACAATGTAAATTATATTAGACGTACCTAATGAATATGTTCCGTGTGAATTATTTGTTTTGCGAAAGTAAATTTGTTCAATTTCTTATTTATTAATTTTGTTCATAAAATCACAATAAGCTTATATTAAACGATTGAATAAAATCATGGAAGTTCTAGAATAGCTCAAAAAATATTGTTTAGTTTTAATAAGTATACTTATATATACACACACAATATAGTACTATAGTAGAATAGTAGATGCATAATACATATGTAGTATTCTAATTAAGGAGGGGAGGGGTGCAGAGGGACTGAGTAACCACTAACTAATTATTTTTGAAAAATATATGAGGTAAGTATACCGGCTGGTACTAATGGTACTTTAGGGTTTTCTTTTTTTTTGTGTTTATAACGTCCCTCTACTTTCATTATTTCAATTCGAACACGGCATATGTATATATAAGTTGAAATATATAAGTATTATATTTAATTAATTTGATAAACAAATATTATAGTTTTATAATTATCGTTAAATATTACAGGTAGAATGAATGCCAGACGTAAAGGGGCCAATCCATTAGATAAAGTATACAGGGAAATAGCTTTATTGAAAAAACTTGATCATCCTAATGTAGTAAAACTAGTCGAAGTGTTAGAAGATCCAGATGAGGATCATCTTTATTTAGGTAGTTTTTTTATTATTATATTTTTGATTTATTCTAATATATTTTATGTTTTATATTCAAGTTTTTGAATTATTGGAGCGCGGGGAAGTTATGCAAGTTCCTGGTGATCCTCCTATGTCTGAATCTAAAGCCAGATCATATTTTAGAGATATTCTTTTGGGTTTAGAATATTGTAAGTATTTACTAATGATGATAGGTCCATATTAACATACATATATTATTCAAGCATATTTATATAGTTTAAGATGTTTAAGTAGTTGAAATAATATTGATGATTAATTTGTTTATTGAAATGTAATTTATCAGCTGTATGTCCGTGTATAAATTAATATATAATATACAAAGTGTTTCACTTTCATATCTCAGGATGATTCGACAAATGCAATAACTTGTTTTGTCCATTATTTTTATTTGAAAATATAAATTGTATATTACTATTAAAAAAAATAAATAAAAATAGTTTTTTTTTAAACCAGATTTTTGGAAAAATTATTGTATTTAAATATCTTATTAAAGTGTAGTCATTAATTTATTATGATTTTTTAAATATTTTTGAAAATTTGAATTTAATAATCAGAATTATATTTCAATTATTATGCGTTCCATTAAGATTAGATAAAGCTCTGTCTATAAATTAATGGTGATATGTACAATATCATTATTTATTGTTAACTTTTTTATATATTTAAAAAAATAGTAGAAATTTAACAGTTAACTTTTATTGAAATTTTAAGAATCATAATTTTTTTAAATATCCGTGTCACAAAATGACTATTTTTAATTTTTTTTAGCAGAAGAAAATTTGAAATTTGAGAATTTAGGTTTTAAAAAAAAAAATATTTATACACATTTTTAATGTAACGCCGTACAATATAATTTATCAAAATTTGTCGAATCAGGATGTTGACAATTATTATTCTTGATGCCATATGTCGTATACGCCACGCAAAGACTTGAACAAATATTTTCGGTAGATTAATTTCCCAACCCAGAATTGGTAGGTGTGAGACCTGTTGTCAAAGATATATTCGGTTCTTCTCCTGGTGACCATGAAATCGAGTACTGCGCAGAAGTTTTATCGAATAAAATCTTTCAGATTTCACTCTTTACCATTCTATAAGGTCGTTTTATACTCGAACAACTGACCACGAAAACGAGAATAAGGTTAGAAAATAATTATTACATCACCTTGGTACCTTTTAAAAAGTTCACCATCTAAGTAAACTCTTACCAAACCTCGGGATACCGATAAAAAAAAGGAAACATTTAAAATAAAAATAAATCTTCAAAAAATAAATGCAACTTAAAATAAATAAATGATAAAATTATATAATGTTAAAAAGTAAAAAAAAATATGAAATTAAGCTTGAAATGCACCGTGGCTCCACGCACCCATCGAAATGACAGCCCAGTTCTCGCCTCGTTCGCTTCCTTAAGTATGCATCCTGTTCGTTGTTGAGTCAGCACCTTTTCTTGCGGTGACAAATACCGGTGTCTGACGTTAAGATTAAATTATTATGCAATTTTTAAAAAACTATGCTTATACGCTAGATATATAATACTTTATACATTTACAAATGTTTTTATAGACGTAAAATAAGCTTATTTGATAAAACCGTTGTGGTCTATAATATATTTTACAACACATAATAATATAACGTACCTATATAGATGCGAGTGAACATATAATATAATATACAGTATGGCAGTGGTTCGCATTATCATACTTTTGCAATATGATAACGTTTGCAGTATACATTATTTATCGTTTTTTTCTTATGTTTCATATCCGACCGCTGCAGTGCACTTCCAGCGAATCGTGCACAGGGATATTAAACCGTCGAATTTACTGATCGATGCCAATGGCCATGTGAAAATCGCCGACTTGGGTGTGTGCAACGAGTTCGACGGTAGCGACGATCTGCTGAGTTCGAGCGCGGGCACGCCGGCGTTCGCGGCGCCCGAAGCGCTAGACCCGACGACGACGGCGTACAGCGGCAGAGCGCTGGACGTATGGGCCTTGGGGTGCACCCTGTACGCATTCGTCTACGGTCGGTTGCCATACACCGCGGACACCGTGTTGGCCGTGCACGAGCAGATCAGAACGCAGCCGGTGCATTGGCCGGTCGAGCCGGAAACGTCGCCGCAGCTGGTGCACCTGTTGCACAGGCTACTCGACAAGGATCCAAACACCAGGATCACGTTGTCGGCCATCAAGCAGCACGACTGGGTGACCAAGGCCGGCGCCGAACCGCTGCCCACTGAGCAGGACAACTGTCAGCTGGTCGAGGTCAGCGAGGAGGAGATGATGAATGTTGTCAAATCAATACCCAAACTCAACACGTTGATACTTATCAAAGCCATGCTAAAGAATCATTCGTTCCTGGTGAGTACCTATATGTATAATGATATTACTATAGTATACCACAATGTCCAGTGGTCCTGCAAGTGGTTAAAAATAATTCGAGGGATGCCTGCATTTTTATGTATACTTCTCTCGTCATAATACGTACAATGCGGTTTGAATACACGGAGTAAACCGTACAGCTGGTTTTACCGTAACATTTTGTTTGTCATACAATATTAACCTGGAACAATCGGTAAAAGTTTGAATTTCGAACTAGTAATTTTTATATCAAACGCTAGTCGGTAAGACCTTTATAGGTTTAACTTTAACCGTTGTTCGTAGTTCGTACGTTTACCGTAAGAGCTAGTGTAGTTAATGTAAACAATCTATAAAATTATTGTGAAAATAAAAATAAATTTAAAATACGATTTTTATAAAAAATAAAGCACCAATATATGTAACTCAGTAATCTTTGAAATTTATTTAAAGGAGGATGTATTATTTTAGACGGAAGTGTAGGAATTAAACATGTATATTGCTTTGATGAGTTCGTGATAAAATAAAATAACACTTATAAGTATGTTAACACTTAACTGTTAAGGTTTAAAAAGCTTATATAAAAAAAAAAAAATGTCAGATATCATATAAACTTACACATATTCAGAATGTCTAAACGTAGTAGAAAACTATAGTAAAAAAGCATTTTTTATAGCCTGGGATTATAATAATGTATATTCTATTGCGCTCTATTACCTTAGGTAAGTTGGTTGATATAATGTTGATAAAAACCTAAAAATTATACAGAATTGAGATAATGCTTGCTTTGGCCTCTTATCATATTTTATGAATTCTTGGACTTCACTGGATATACAATATGCATAAATAATCTTTCAAATAAACACAATTTTCAGTATATGTTATTACAAAATAACATTTTGTCATAAGTTTTGCCGTGGGCTTGTGATCAACCAAGATGTAAAAATTTAAAAAATAGTGAAAGTTAAGAGATTATTGAAATCAATTATAATCATTATAATCAATTATAATTAATCACAATATTTGAAAGTACTTAATGTAGTTTTAAAAGTAGGGATTTTTCCCAATTATAAAATTTGATCGAGAAAGTTGGTGGATCACTCTCTATAGAAGATTATAGTAATAGTAAATTATGTAGTTTCGTTACTGGTATTATTTCGTGATTATAATTATTTGTAATAATAATGTTATTATATCATTTTTAGAATCCGTTTGCAGCAGATGAATCGAAACGAAAACTTCAACCATCTAACCGTTCTCACTCCGCGCCCGGGGCATGTTCTTGGTTTAGAACAAGGTCAGTTTTAAAATTTTCAATAATAACTAAATGGTTTTTTTCTGAGAAATTTTGAAAATATCATGACTTATCTTATTTTTGTAGTCTTTACATTACATCATATATTTATTTCTGAATTCCAATTACAAATCTGCTACAAATAGCATGTTGTTAACGGTTAACCGTTATTTTAAATTAAATTATAATAACTTTTGTAGCTATTTCCTATTATGTAAATATTATTTTCAACTCGATATCTATTAATTTCTTGGTAAATTGTTAAAAATAACATATATATATATATATATATATATAGACTACTAATGTGTAGGTAAGTATTAGATATATCGTAAGTACCTACCATGTACCCTGAAAAAGGTATACCGTATTACAAATTGAATAGGGCATGGACCAATTGCGCCTAAAACAAAATTTTTATTCTAGGGTCAATATACCAATTGCGCTGCATATATTTTAGGGTTAGTGTACCAATTGCGCTGCATATATTTTAGGGTGAGTGTACCAATTGCGCTGCATATATTTTAAGGTTAGTGTACCAATTGCACTCTTTATATTTTACGGTCAATA
>JAIPRK010000249.1:126448-248702 GCA_025469195.1 Chaitophorus viminalis | reverse complement strand
AAAATTGTATTATTATTATTATATCTTTGTGATTTAACCACCTATTCTCTTATTATTATTAATATTATTTTATTTTAATTTTCATTAACTAAATTGTATAAAGCCTATACGTTTCTCCTACTTGGATAACTTTTACTTTTAACTCGAAAAAAAATCGGTTATTAAGTTTTCCTTAGGTAATATAAAATGTATTGAGCGCAATTGGTCTGTCGGCCCTAAAATTTTTAGAGCGCAATTGGTCTATTGACCCTAAAATTTTTAGAGCGCAATTGGTATATCGACCCTAAAATGTTTCGAGCGCAAGTGATATATGAAAAGGTAATTTTAAGCGTAATTGGTAAACTCCCATTGAATAACCATGTCAAATACACAAACCGCTCCATTTTTTCTAATATTTATTTATTCATTTAAATTACCAGTTTGTAATATTATATTGTGGGTATACCGTATACCGTATACATTATACATAATATAACTCTCTGACGAAATGTTAAATTCTAAATTAAGTCTTGAATGTAATCATGTTTACTTTAAAATTGTTTTGGAATTTTAAAATTTATCAAACTTGTTATAAACATGATTAATAGTGTTAATTTTTTGTTTTTACTTCATATTGACCTTTTAAGATTATTGAATGTATTATTTATTTACTTATATAATTAAGTAATATATAGTAATATATATATGTTATAAAACCAAAACATACCTAAGATTAATAATAATTTGTACTTTTGTTTAATTTATAGGTCATTATCCACAGATACGACCAATCTACAACCAGTCAAAGAACATACTGTAAAAGAAAAATGATTAAGATATGACATGTTCTTTTTATTTTTATATTCTCTCTATTTAAATTATTTAATTTTAAAAGTTTGATAAAAGAAAAATTAATTTTACCAAAGCGCTTTACATAACCTGTGTTAAGTCGTTTGATCAATCATTTCAACAGTGTATTTTAATGTGATTTACCTATTTTATATAATTGAATATTAGTCTATTACTATATGTCCATTTACATACATATATTTATATGTTCTTATTATTTTTATATCTGTTTTATTCATAAATTATGGTTGTGCGTACATTTTAATATCATCTAATTATAATATATTATTATCTATTTCATTTTTTTTATTCTGTGTGAATAATAAATAAACGATCAACAACATATTTGTTAAAATTTACTTCTTCGTCATCAAGTTATTATTTATTTAAATAATATACTTATAATAGTTATAAGTGTAAGTTCAAAATAATGAGAGAGTTTATATTTTTTTACAACCTCACACTCCTGATTCCTCCAATACATTATATGAAAAAACGAAAAATTATTTACAAATTGTATTTATAACATCAAGCCTAGATTAAGAACTCTTAAGATCCCGAAGGATGTACATTTTTGCTGTCCTCTCACTACTACACATAAAAATTTGATGCGAATTTCAAAAATAATATAATATACTCATTGTATGTTAACTTTTTTGTTTAATATACGTTTTAATGTTTGACAATTACTTCTATTAAATAAATTCTGATCATGTAATTTATAATTTGAGGGAGCTTACTCCTGATAATTTCCCTACCACCGCCCTTCCCAATTCAAAAAGTGTATACAGTCATGTTATTTTCAATTATTTAATTGAAAAAATACCGACATCTCAAATTTATCACTAAGATATAACTTATATATATAACACTTGTAAGGTACCGCTGTAAAATGTTAATAAACATTATCGATCTATGATCAAAGTAAATTTATGATCACTTTATTCCATACTGATGAAAACAATATATTTCAAGTATGAATGCATAATTAATTAATAAATATTATAAAGGTTAAGTATGATAAATTAAATAGTATCGCTTTCTATAGTTCGAGAAAGAACTAAGTTTTCATTTGATGAATGTTTTAATATTATTCATATCAATTTCGTTTTTAATTTGTTTAATTATTACAAATAAAATGTGGATTCAAATTTAATTTATAATAAAATACAAATAATAAACAATTAATCCGAGCTGCAATTGACCCACTCATATCATTAGTGACTGGTGAGTAGTATTAAAGCCTATATATATAATATATTCATATTAGATAAGCGTGTAAGTTTTATATTTTAATTTTAAGCTCATAAACATGATATGATCAAGAAAAATTATCAAAATTATTAGCTGAATATATATGCATTTACATATAATGTAGGTAGTAGGTATTATGTTTTTTTGTCAGTTTTAAGTTGTACTCAATTGACGATAACACGACTGGATCCATATGTGTCTGAAATTAAAATAAAAACAATGATAATCAGTAATTAAAATCAAAATATTTTCTCGTATAGCACTGAAATTACATATTGTTGGAATTTGAACATTGTCATTTGTCAATACGATTCCATTTATGAGTCATGGCTCATTACTCATTACTCATTATAATATTATATGACATAGGTATATGTTACAAACTTCCATTCGATCACGCCGCTGTGTCGCTGTACTGCAGTATATCTGAAAATCAATGATGATTAATAATAATTATGTTTGTGAATAGCCGATTGTCGATAAGACGTGTAACGGGCATGCTTTTCCGTATTATTTTACCATTACTCGTACCGTTGTACCACCGTCAGTCACCGCCAATATACGAAATTCGCCCCCCCCTCCCCCCCTATGGACCGTATGATATTAGTGCTTTGTTATTAGTTGTTTTTAGTGTTTTTATAATTATTTTGAATTTTTTTTTTTATTAAGATATTAAGACATGAAGTTATGAAGTAGTCAGTTATTACATATTTACCAGGAAATCAGTATTCCAGTTGATGATTGATATCAGTTGATATCATTGAACGATTTTCTAATATGAAAAACTGGAGATTTAATTTTGTATTATAAACATATGCATTATATTATATTTAAATAAATAAAATCTCGTTTTATGTATTACAATTATATTTTTAAATTATAAAATAGCCTAATTCATGTGTCAAGTAATAAATTTTATCGTACTGTGACGCTACTTTTTTAAACAATTTTATATATTACGAGTGAGTGAAAATATATTCCCCCCTCCCCCCGTAAGAAACGCCAAGGTACGCCACTGGTACGTATATGCAATGAGATTAAAATATCATTGTTTTAAATGTAAACACATGCGTGATCTTTAAAGGGCAGACGAAATCCAGTAGTATACTCAACTCATTTACTCATGCGGTACCTACCTAGCTCAACAATTACTAAACAAATTTTTTTACGGTAGATACCTACTAACATAAATACTAGTATTTATAAGTTATGACCAATATGCTTCTAATTACTATGCACCATAGAACCAGAACCTAACCAATTTTAAGTAAATGCAATTTACTTAAACCTAACCTTTAAAACTAACCTTTAACCTGTCATACAAGGTACAACTATAGTCGTATATGTTAACTATTCAACATTCTTTGATAGAATTTTAAAACCACCATATATGGAAATTGGCAGCTAATTTTGAATATCTGTAAATACATCATATACTATTACATGTCACAGCTGTTGCCACTCCAAAGATTTGTATCCATTGATAGTAAGTTCATGACATCCTTCACAACCTTGTCCATGAAATATATAAATATGTAATTTTAATTATGTATTTAGTACCTATCATAGACGTAACTAGTGGGTTACAAGTTGAAAGATATACCTGTTATAGCCACTAAGAATATGGAACGGTTTTAGTCTGAAAGCAACGAATTGATATTCAAAGTGTATTCCTAAGACCAAACAATTTAATATTATGTTATAAATAGTTTTTAATTCAAAATTCAAATTAATTTAAAACTTTATAAATACCTACAGTAAATAGGTATACGTACATTCAAGTATAGGAATGTTTAAATATTTTAATATATCAGAAAAGTGCCTATTTAAAATTAATTATAATTTACAGATATCCGTAGAAAGTAGCAATAAGGCTCACTAAAGACTCTGGGACCAGGAACGAAATAACAAGCTTTACCAAATAGAACCCTTTTTTGACACCCTAAAAGAGTCGGCGGGCTGTTCTTGTTTCAAGTACAAGACAACAACAAGTGATATAGACACGATTAAATATTGGCCACACAAATATGACCCATGTCCATCTAATGAGAAGAGAACCGAGACCAACCTGCGAACTCTGCAACAACTCACTCATATCCGATATCCAAAACACACCTCCTCCTAGAATGCGCAAATCTTACCGAACAAAGAAAACAAATTTTCGACACCTAACATTAGAATATATTCTAAGTATAGAAAATTTTAACCATTTAATAATATTTCTGAAAATAACAAATCTATATAATAGAATTTAAATAGTTTTAAAAAAAATGTATTATTATTATTAGGTACTTACACTATTACTACCTTTTTCGTTGTACTTTATCACCTTTATTTAAATATTATAGTGGTTGTAAATAACATGTAAATACAATTTTTGTTCCCGGCTAATGACTAAAATGTTGAAGTCGAAATAAATATTTTTTTAAAAAAAATATACAGATCTATTTATTATTTTAAATCAAAGGATGAATAATGAAGAAATTAATAAACTACCTATTAAAGGTAATTTAAAATGAGTTTTAATAATATTATTTATTTTTTATTTGAGTACCTTTATATTATCGAATTTTATTCTTCTGAACGAACAGGTGATGTTGCACAAGTAGGTATTGGGTGGAAGCTGAGATATCAGAAAAGAAACCCTTATAATGTATAAACAATCAAGATATCGACACTAAAAACTATACCTACTTTAGTTTAAAACCAGCAATTAATTATTACTGAAAAATTACAAAATATGGTATTGTTTTACATAGGTAATTACTATGAATCTTTTTCGTACACACTTTATGTGTAATACATATAGAGTATTTAAGTATTTTAGACTTTAGACAATACTCTACTAAAAACACTAAATGAGGTTCATTACATTCAATCATTGATGTCATTTGAAATTCACTAATGGTTCTACTTTTAATCAATAATAATAGAGGTGTTTTTGGCATCAATATTTTGGCATCCATATCATTTGCACTAAAATCGTGAATATATTTTCTTCTCATATTTATTGATTTAATTATAGAAAAGTCGAAAGTGACATCACCTTATTCTATATATAATGGTTCGAAACAATATTAAATCTGTAGGTTTATTTAATGTAGTATGTATAAGTATGGTCATGAGTTTATGGCTTAATTATTTTTCACATGTAAATTGACACTAAATGGTTTATAGCACTGATATATTTTGATGGTATCAGTCATTTGAAGTTTAGATACTTCAAGACAATTCTAAAAATTTATTTCAAGTGTAAATAGCGTAAAATTTTCTTCTCAAGCGATTTTTGAGAATTTTATTAAGAAAATGTGTGTTTTTGCACGTTTTTTTTTTTGCAACTTTTTTAAAGCATATCAAATTCAGCATTTTGAAGAAAAAAATTCGTGTGTGTGTTACCAGTACGCGCGCGGGAAGTTAAACTTCTTTTGAACGGTACACGTGAGTGAGTGAAAAAGAAAGAAAGGCATGGATAGACTGGGGTAATAAGTATAATAAAGAAAGAAAAGAAACAATGTAAATTATATATTTTATTTTTTATGCTATTGATTTCTTATCATTTTGCTCAATCAGTATACTAGTTATGATTGGCATATGATGACTCAAATATGAAACGTCCATTTGCGACTGAAAATTATCCACATATCGCGTAAAAATTGCATCGATTGTTGTGCCTGATTTAGTAGTCAATATTGTTGGATCATTGGGTATTCAGTTGCAAACTGAATTTTTCTCGCAATAAAGTTATGAGAGGTGCTGAATCAGAAGATGCAAAATTAACATTGAAATCCCCACTCATGACCATTGCACATGTATCTTCGTAACCACTATAAAGAGCTCACCTTCATGGCTATCCACTAAAAATGCTTTATGAATAAATTTGATGATATCAGCCATTTTTTGATTTGGGGAGATGTAGATTGCAACCATTATTATAATATTTTTATTTGATAACAAGCATTCAGCAATGCAATATTCACCAACTGACGTTGCTCCTGGTTTATTGTATTGTGACTGCCCAACTGTCATTTCTATCGATGGAATGACAATATTCACTAAATCACTGTTATTGTGATAAATTGCGATATTCTTTGTTTAATAACCCAACCAAAAAAACTGTCGCTTAATGACACAACCCATAGCCGTTTACAAAATACGACTACAAAATACAGCTACGACAATCCGTGGCTGCGCACGACATGTCTGTGTTCGCGTTCGTACGGCCGCCCGTTCGCTTTTTTTCCTCACTACCCTGCGTAAAGAAGTTTAACTTCAAACAAAATTAACAAAAATCGTTCGGGAGTAAAACGGCAATTGCTTCTATTCCCTACATGATAACCATAAACCATTAGCCGTTCCGAGCACTTGTCACTGGCCATCTCAACTCCACTTCATAAGACTACAATATTGTACATTGATTATTGTACGTTGATGTAACGTGTGAATTACAATAAATACACGGTACACTTAAATTTTAATGATATTGAATTATTGACCGTATTTCCGAAAATATATAATATTATATTATTATCCATGGCTTGTATACAAGCCATATTTATCTTTATATTTTTATTTCACACTTGTGTGTGCAACACTGTTAGAATTTTCTCTTCCACGGATTACGTATTCTTATGCTCCGAAATCAGCGGATTGATTTTTTCATTCACAATTCACATGCACTATCATATTTTCGTTCTCCATTATTCATCCCATGATTGAGGATTGACCATTTAGTTTCTTTCTGAAATTTGAAGTTTCCAGTATTGAACTTGATTTGTAATTACATTCATCGACCAATTTTAACAGGTAATTAAATATAATTTATTTCAAAAAGTAGAACACCTACCTTGTATAAATTGTCTTGTCTTATATATGTATAACTTGTTAATGACGTACTTCATACGCCTAAATGAAAGATGAAAGAATCCCCATGTAAAACATTTTGTGTTGCTTGTGCTCATAAATGCACATTTATAAATAATTCTATCATATGTGCAGTATTTGATCATTTATGAATTATAAGCAACAATATGCAACTTTTATATTTAAAATGACTTGTTTTAATGTTGATTATTTGAAAGACCTTCAAAGGTCAACAGTTGTATATAAATCGTGTTAATTGTTTTATTTTATACGAGTATAAATTGATATATTTATTTAAGTATTATTTTTAATATTGTGGTCGAATTTCAAAACAACTGTAGATGACAATTACTAACTAGGCATTGATTTTTATTCCAAATTTTTGATATTTTATTGAGTTACAAATAAAGTTATCAAAATGTGTATAAACTTGTCTAATGGTTACTAAGCTGAAGAAGTTAATACTAAATGATACCGTGAATCTTGCCTGCCGTTGGCTTTAGTAAATTTTTTGATTTTGGAACCATAATGTGATGTGCGAGAGTTTATTGATTATAGGTGACGAGAATAAAAGCTGATAACAAAGTGTGATTGCAATCATGGCCAGTTTTAACAATCCACAAGCACAAAATGCATTTAAAAACGATGGTTCATTTTTAGAAGTGTTTAAACGGTTTCAACAACAACAACAACAACAACAACAGCAGCAGACACTACAACCATTAAAAACTGAAATACAAGTATCACAAACTACATCATCTGCTAATGCTACTACGTTAGCTGTTGCTTCAGAAAAACGATCAGAAATTCCTAAGATATTGCCAATAATTGGTAAACGTAAAAATAAAGCATTAAAAACCGGTATAGTGAAAAAAATAAAACAGGAAGATGAGAAAAAACCACCAAAACCTACAGATGCTTGGTCATTGTATTTAGATGAAGTTAAACGTTATCAAGAAACTCTCGGAGAACAAGATAGTAAAACTAGACCTCTTGTAAAATAATTGATTTCAAAGTCATTGTGTAAATATATTTGTAAATAACAATACCTTTGCATTTTGTAAAACAAATCAATAATTATCTTTATTTTTTTATTCTATTTTATCTTGCATTGTAGCAGCAGATCTTTTTTGTTTAATTTTGATAATCTCGGAAGTTGTTAATGTAACAAGTAGATAAAGTATACAATAATACAATTATTAAATTATGTTTATTTTATTTTAAGTTGATTTCATACTTATGTATACTTAATACATGTTATTTACTACTTTTATAAGTGCTCTTGCATACAAATTTTTGTTTTCCATTAACATTAAAAATCTCTATTAAATGAATATCAAGTTACTTATTTTATGTACAATTAAAAACACATTCATTGATAATGATTAAATGTTATTGTGTTTTTACTTTAGTTTTACTCATAGTATTCTTTATAGAATTATATTAAAGTATCTTCAAACAAATATACTATTAATAATTTAGCAATAACAAATTTGGATATTATGAAGTTCCAAATATGCAAGTCTTAAAATTGTTTATGTACAAATTGCAGTATTTAACTTACAGTTGATAATTTTTATTATTTTATTATACTGTATTATTATATAAACTATGTACTTGTTTAGTGAAGTTATTGTTTTTTATTCATGTTTATCTATGTATACTTCTACATTTTAAAATAAATCAAGGATAAAGAATAATTGTATACTAATTGTACCAAAAGTCGAAATTAAAAGAAGTATCTTCATATAGAATAACTATAGAATTTAACAATTAAAAATCCTATCGTGCAATAAAATAGTTGAAATTTATTTTAAATTAAGTGATTTGTAATAGTAAGTATAATAAGGAATTTGCTATATCTTGTGTGGAATCATATGTTGAAGTAAATGTTTTAATTTTTTAGGAAAAACTGGTCAATCATTTTTCATGGTTTAATCTAAAAACTATTTATGAATTATTTTAAGAAGATTTTATGAAGTTGTTGATTAAAAGCTAATGATTTAATTACTTGAGTATATGTTTTTATCAAGTATTAATTTGGTTTTGGTAGAATACCTTTAATTGTTACTCAATTTATTATTTTATTTTTATTTTAAACCAAAAATTATTTTTGAAATGTATTTATGGGTTCAATAAATTTAAAATAATTCAAAATTAATATTATCTTTAAATATTTTTCTAGTATAATTGGACAAAATGGTACTTGAAGTTGACGGAATCAAATTTGAAACTGCACCATGGGATCCACGTTTTCCCAACACCAATCAAACCAAGTAATATTTAATATACTCTGTTGCTTAATAAAAAATACATAAAATTTAATATGGTTCTAGATTTTTTTGTGTTGTTGATGATTCCTAGTATATTAAATTAATATAATTAATTTTTATTCTAAATAATATTCTATATTTTTTTCACCAAAAAATTTGTTGATTTTTAAATTTTATAAATTTACACTTAAATAATAATAACTTATAAAATAATCTAATAATTGTTAACCACCCACTTATCTAGTATTTTTAGGAAGACCCTGATTTTCATGTCAAACCTTTATTCTTTCTGACACTTCTTATGTACATTTTAATTTAAAACAAAATTCTGTTAACTATTTAGTATAGTAAGTAAAATAATAATTAATGTTTGATATTAATGATATTTATAAGCCTTATTATTTGAAATTTGCTAAAACAAATTTATTTAACATTCAGAAGCAAATTTTTACTATGAAATATGTAGATTTTCTATTGGAAATGTTTTAAAATCAAATGTACAAAAAATTTGCATTATAAATTGGACCTATTTATTGTATTATTTTTAAAACAGAACATTGCCATGTCAGTTGCATTTTACTAAGTATTTTTTTTTTTTTTTAATTAGGTACTGTTACCAAAGTTACTTGGATTTTCATCGTTGCTCAAAATTAAGAGGTGAAGAATTTGAAGCATGCCAGTATTACAAACGTGTCTACAAATCCATATGCCCAAATTCATGGATTGATAAATGGGACACTCAAATTGAAGAAAACCGATTCCCTGGCAATATTTAATTCATTCATTTTGAAATAATTATCAAGGAACACAAATAAATAATCATTAGTGTATTAATTATATAACATAATTTTTTGTCTATAGTCTTGTATGTTACTATAATAATGTAAACAGCCAGTTGGACATACAATAAAATTTCATTATTTTACTTTTATTTTTTTATTTAAGTTATAAATAATTAATGTCTTCGTTGAACAATATTTATCATTCATTAAAGTTTTAAATTATATTGTGTTAAATCTGGTAATAAAAATATTATTTAAAAAAAAAAAAAATTGAAATTGGTTCAATTTTAAACGAACGAGAGTAATTCATAGTATTAAGAAAATAATCATTTTAAAATCTTATTTTTTACACTGCACAAATCCCATAATGAACCCACTACTTGTTAATATTTTATGTAGTATTTATATTGAAGTATTATACTTTTGTATCAATTATTAATTTTGCTAATTTATGCTTGGCATATGGATCCTATAAACTAGGACGTGATTTATTTAAATTAGGATAGGTCATTATAGTGGATGTATTAAATTTGAATGGTATGCCAGGTATCATTATATACGAAAAACAATTCTAGATGGAGATGATTTGTTAGTTTAGAATTGGTATATACATTACATTATGTTATATTTAAATTGCAATATTTGCTGCTACAAATGCTTATAAAAAATAACTGCATATGGATTTCAACAATTTTTGAATGATAGTAGGAACAACTTCTGTGGAATTTTCTATTAAATTTTAAAGTACTTTGTCCCAGCCAATTTTTTTCATCAATAATTATAAAAAAAATTCAAAATATCCAATAATTCAAATGCCTATTGATAGTTTAAAAATAGGTAAATTATTTTAAGAAACTATCAATCTAAACAATTGAAAAAAGTTTCTAAGACTTATACTTTTTGAATAATATCAAGAAGAAAAACTTGTGATAACCTTGTGTTAAAATTTTAAACTTTAAGTATAAATACCAAAAATTGAAATTTTAACAACAAAATAACTTGCAAATTATTTTGATGTTGACATATTTCATGAAAAGTTTAAATATAGGTTCTTATAAAATAATTTGTGGTTTTCTGGTTAAATTTTTCATCAAAATTTATGATTTGTTAATGTTATTTGATTATAATGGATAAAGATTGAAAAAAAAATTGATATTTTCGTAACATTAAAAGAAGCCGATAATGTATAACTCCGAACTCTACTACTTATTCACCTGAACAGTCATTCAGATTAAGTATGTTGTGGAGGATGAAAAACTTAGTTATGACACAGATTATATGAATATTATAATTTGTTTAATCTGGGGTTAGAATAAAGTATTACGAATACAAGGCTAAGTGATAAATGTACTTAAAGATATTGTGGACCAATTAATAAATGATAATTTCCAAGGTGAAAAAGTTGATTATATTTGAAATATTCGAGACATTTGAAGCTCTGTTTTGAACAATAATACTATTTAGTACTTACCAGAAATTTTTTTTAGATCATAAAAAAATTAAAATAAATATTTCTACTTTCAATTATTGAGGAAAAAAATGTTTTTCATCAAAAATAAAGTTATTGTTTTTTTTTTTTTTTTTTGTACGAAAAAGAAAGTGCTGGTATACGTGATAGTTTTATATTATACTCTTGCTTATTGTCATGCATGGTTTTTTTTATGGGTATAAATATAGAAGTATGCTCCTAGTAAAATTTCAGGGAGCCACTATCATTGTTTAGTAAAGAAAAATTAAAAACTTGGATATTTAATAAATTGAAAAATAAGTTGAATTATATTATTATTATTATTATTATTATTATGAAAATATGATAACTACAAATCAATAATATGAAATGAATACTTTAAATTTATGACAATGCGAGTTATAAAAGAATTTTAAATACCACAGAAACTATTTCTTGGGCCGCGGGTTGTCGCAGGTATTACATAATTTAAATTATTTGTTTTAGACGAGGGAAAACATTGGTATGCTACATAATTTTTTTCTTTTAAACTCTGCCGAGAAGTGTGTACCATATGGTGATAATATTCAATAATAATTTAAAGTATAATTAACTGGCAAGTTTTTGATCTAAGCCAATAGGTGTAATCTACTAAATTCTAATTACTTACCACCACTATTATCCAATAATGAAAAATACTAGTATACTTGAAAATATAAGCCAAGACAAGCTATAGTTATTTTAAAAGATATTACCAGAAGTATATTGATATTACTTATTTTATAAATATTTAGTTTTAAAAATAATATGACCAACTATTTTTATACATTTTAAGATTAAGAGACTATTTTTTTTTCTTTTTTAACAAATGAAATATCAAAATATTGAATTAATTTAATGTTTTAAATAAAATATTAATTATTAGTATAAAAATACATTGCACAAAACTTGGTCAAGAATAATTTATAGAATGCAATAATTTATTACAATGTTGACTACATTAATATTTTTGGTAAAAAAATTTAGTACCTATGACAAATGCGTAGATTAATTTATACTCAATTGGATACTAAATCTGATAATGAAATATTATTCTAATTAAATTTAGTTACTAATTTAAATAGAAAGCCTCTACCAAAAACACAAGATACAATTTATAGTCTCAATTTAATTAAGAATAATTGACATAGAAGTGTTGAAGTAAATATTTGATACTTGTTGAATAAATATTAATTCAATTCACAATAACACAATAAATCAGAATTAATCAAATTTATTAGAGATTCAATATAAAATAATTATCTTAAGTATAATAGAAAATGAACTGTTTAAATTAAATTTAAGTAAAAAAAAGTATAATAATACAACTTGAACGGCTTGTTTTAAATTGGATAATAAGATTTATAATTAAAATAATAAATAGTGAGGTAGATAAACATTACTTCTTAGATTAATTATAACTTTAATAATTGAAATTGAATTCCACTTTGACCAAATAACGAAGTTTTACCTGTGAAATATCATATACAATAAATCTGAAGAAAGTATGGTTAAAGAAATTACAATTGGAACATAATATTTATGGCAACAATTAGAACCTAGGATCTGTATACAAATATAGACATATACTTTACAAATATTGAATAAGCAAATAGAAAACATGTATTACTTTTAACTTTTGATAAGTTTTTTTTTGTATTTTGCAAGTCATAAATAATTTTTAGAATATATTTTCGGGATGCACCATTGTATTATTGAATCCGAAAACTAAATAATTACATCAAATAAAAAATTTACAAATTGAATGTATCACAGATAAGATTAATAAAATTCTCATTATTATATACAATCGGTTTTATTTTAAAATTTATTAATTGACTTTTAATTTTTCAAAACTAAAATATGCGAATCAATTAAAATAAAATAAAATTCAAACTTCTCTAATAGTAATTGTCCATACAAATTTAAGCTTTAAAAAGAATATACTCTGTTCTATAAACCATAAAAATATCAAAAAATAGTATAAATGTAATAAAGGATACTCATTGTATAGTAACGAAGTATCATCAACATTGGAAGGTATTGGTTTGCCAATAGGAACTTCAAGTTTATCATCAATAAATAATGATTCAGCAGGATTAGGCATTGTCCTACCAATTCCCATACAGCTGTGTTTTCCAGGTGGTAGCTTTTCTATATATTCAGATTGCTTATGTTCATCCCTACATAAATACAAAAATAGTTTGTACAAGTTTTAAATTAATATATTCAGTTTTACTTTAATACATACATGTTACCCAATGCAACATCACATAATAGTAATAAACCAGTGTTATTGCCATGAGAAACCATACAATAGTTGGCAGATTTTGATACCATGTCAGCAAAATAAATACCTTTACCAAACATGTAACCAGTTACTGGAGCTTCTTTAGGAGCAATACGTAAACCCTAAATATGAAAATTATAATAGTTTTAAATGTAATTTAAAAAAGAAAATGTTGAAAAATTTACTTGAGAAAGAATAGCAGCAAAATTAGTAATTCGAGAACCATGCCATAATAGTTTATGATTATGTAACTTTTTGAATGGTTTGAACCGTTTGTCTTCGCCACTTCGATTTACTTTGAAGACATCTTTGATATTCAATGAATAAGAACTATGGGTTTCAGCGTGAGTATTTTTAATATACTGTTCAATGATACTAAACTCATTCATATCTGAATGTAATACCTAAACAATAAAAAATAATGGATCAGTTACAAATTAGGATTATCTTAATATGTTTTATAAATTACATCAATTGAACAATTTAATTTCATATATTGAGTATCAATAGGATGTAATGTCGAATCTTCAGTTTTAACTTCCATCATATTGTAAGCAATTTGAATTTCTAACAGGCTTTCAATCATTTCTAACTTTGCCTAGAATAGACAAACAGGATTTTATAATGTTTCTTCCATTTCAAACTTATAATATAACACAAAATTCATACTTTAAGGATTTCTTTTGTATCAATAAGCTGAGCAGTTTTGACACCAAAGTCATGTGGTATCAGAGTATAAAACTTATTGGTAGTCATAATGATTTTTTCTTTTTTGCTTTTTTCATCACAAGAATCTATTATATTATTTAGTTCACTTAAAGTAGTATATGCATATTGCAATTGATTACGGCTCAATTTTCCTAAAGGCATCTTTTGTAAATCTAACTACAATACAATAATAAGTTAAATTTTTAAAATAATATTAACAGAGACAGAGTAAATAATAAAAGTAACTATTATTTTTCTTTAAAAGTACCTCAAATTCATATAAAACTTTTTTCATAGATTCCACATCAAAAAGTAAACGTATTAGTTTTTGTACAGGTTCAGATAGTTTACACTGTATGTTACTAATAGAATCAAGACTTTTTGTTTCATCCTAAAATACAAAGCAATAAAAGTAATATAAATTTCTTGTTTTATATAGAATGTTAAAAAATTATAAGTTAATAATTTAAAAATATATATTAAATGTATAAAAAATACAGTATCAAATTGTTATTTAGCATTAAGTATTTATAGTGATATTTGAAAGTTCATAATACCTGTCCATAATCAGTATCAACAGGAATTTTTTTACCCGGTATTTTAACAAAAGAACTTCTATTTTTCCACAAATTTCCTGTTTGTTCTTCATAATAAGATTTAAAATCTTGTTTGGCATCATGTAAATTGTCAAATTGTTTTGTTTTACAACCACCTATAGTTGTACCAATTCTACCCCAAGAACGGAACACCCAATAACTATAAGAAATCAAAATACATTTAATATTGATATCGTAAATATAACATTAAATTAAAAATACCTGTTACTTTTATTATCAGACTCTAGTAATTGTAATTTATAATAGGAATTTTTACCAGTCTGAACATCAGACAAACATAAATTAGCATTCCATACTTCATCGTTATGTTTGTAAACATGTGCTTTGTGTTCAAGTCCAGACTGTGGTTCAACAGCAATGCCTCCTTTTAAAGTTAACTTCACACTTGTTGGCACACTTTTTTCATACATACTTTTTCCATAAGATTTACTTTTACCTTTATGTTCTTTTTCTAATTCTTGTATTCTTTTTTCAATTCTTTCTTTTGCCTGAATTAAAATAAAATTAACCAACATAATCATCAACAAATAATGTATGTATAATTTACTTTTCCTCCCCAAGGGGCAAGGTTTTGTTCAGCTATCAATTCAATTGCATTACCACCTTTAGCTATGGCATCAAAAAATGTAGTAGGATTAATCACTTCAATATCTAACTCTTGAGCTTCTTTTATTTTTACACTTTTTTTTCCAATGCTGTCTGTTAAAAATAAAATTCACATTTTATTTAAATGTACAGTAAAAATTTAACCAAGTTTAACGAATAAATTAAACCCTAATTTAGTTTTTTTAAAAATAAATAAATGAAAAAATTGTAATGACTAAGTACAAGTATCAGTTAAAAAAATGTATAATTAAAAAATACCTTGAAGAGCAAATACAGCAGCAACATTTTTAGAACATTGAGAAACTAATACACCACCAAGTTTAGATACTTTAGATTTTATTTCTTTTAACTCTGAACCCTTTAGTATAGTTGTAAATTCCATATTTCTTAAAGGCACAATACGTGTAACTTTAATTCTGAAATAAATATTTTGTATTTAATAAGTATATAAAAATTAAGAAACATTTATGTACTAATAATTTTACTCTTTAACTTACTCATGCTTAATGTTTGTAGACGATGATGGTAATGATGATTTTTTGGATGAAACTAAAAATATTCTATTGTGAATTTTGCATTTATACTTTTTACTACAAAATAATTAAAATATAAATTAATGACAAATTACATAAATTTAACTCTAAATAAATAATTATTTTACTTACAGAAATGGATCATCTTCATGAAGATGAGAAGGAATTTTGAATTCTATACGAGGTGGATCAGATACAACTTTATCACACTTTAACCATTCATTTTTATAACCTAAGCACTGATATCCAACACCACTTTTAAATACGAGTTGACCTTTACATTCATCACAAGGCAACAAAGTACCAAAAGCCATTATATCTGCCAATCTATCATATAACTAAAATACATATTAAAATATTTAAATATGTAATAAATAATTAAGAATGTATAACTAATTATTAATGTTATATCACACTTAAATAGAAGGCGACTAAAACCATAATTTTAGTGCTGTTATTGTTTTCTATAATAAACAAGTTTAAAAATTGTTAGGACCATTATTTAAAATTTTGGAATTTAGATTACAGTGGTTCCTAATAAACCATGACATAAAATTTCATCTATAATACTAAAAAGTTAAACAACTCTTATTTTTCTTTTGAAAATATAATTTTATATGGGGGAAAAAATAAGAAGAATATAAACTAGTACAGTGAAACCATAAATCATAAATACAGAAAGTTCAACCTTCAACAGGAAAAATATATAAAACTATCTACCTATTCAAGATAATCAAAATGAACTTTCAAAATTATATTCTTAATCAGTTTTCAAATATTAAACCAAGGTACTAAAAAAAAAAAAACACTAAAAGTACTTTTTACATTAATGTATTAGAGTAACCAGAAATAATTGTTTCAAGGTTTTATTAGATTCTAAACGGAGTGATGAATCAATTGGTTTTACAATGATATGTGACATGTTTGACATGTAATGTTTTGACAAAATACAATTTTTTAAAATGCTCTAACTCAAAAACTAAAAAACGCAAACACTTTAAATTTTCACCAAATGTTTATATTAGCGTTTTTTATACATAAATATTTTTCATACGCGTTTGAAAAGCAAATATTAACATAATATTTCAATTTAAATATAACATGATATATTATATAATATACCTATTCTAGACCAACATATCATTGCATTCAAATTTAATAAATCCATCCTATGAACGAAGTGTACTCCATCCCCTACTGTACAGCAGAACAAAGCCCATCCAATTCTTTTTTTTACTTAACATTAATTGAAGAAAATACAAACGTCAAATTAGTTTTAATTACTTACCGCTCCAAGATTAGATTCGGGTATTTCTTGTTTATTGAATTCTAAGAGTTCTTTGCATACACTAGAGCGTATAGATTTTAAATAATCCAAATATTTGAATATCATTATATTTTGTTTTTTTATTGCTTGATCTGAAATATTCGGCTTAGATTTTTTATTAGAGCTGGGTCCATCAACTGTATCTAAATTATCAGTTCTAAAACATAATAGTAAAAGAAAGTTATAGTATAAATAAATAAAATAGTACAATAAAAATTAAATTAAATTAAAATAGCTCACTTAGTAGATTTAGTTGTAATGCTAGGTAAAAGATTTTTCAAGTTGGTGATATCTTCAGCTTTTAAATGATTAAAACCAGATAATGTAGAAGCAGCACCCAAGAAATCTAAATCTTGTCTAAGTTTAACAAAACATTCTAAGTGGTGCCATCTATTTATTCCACCAAAACGACGTGCTTCTTCAGCTTCATAATCCATTTTACCAATACGAATATCATCCTGAAACATAATAAATTATATAATATGTATTTTAATAAACTATTACACAAAAGAATAATGATGAATATTAGATCTGAGGAATGTATCGAATATATCATGATGGATTTTACTTATGTTATGTCTGTGTACACAACCAAGATAAATCATATCATCATCACATGTCATTTTTTGAATTAACAGATATCTGAATAATTGAGAAAAATAGGGAAAAAAAATTACAAAATTTTTTTAACTGAAATTGAATTTTAAGCTTAATACCACATTTTTTTTACAGTATTCTATTAAACTAAGTTTACCAACTATTTAAAAATTTTGTTTTTATTTCATGGAACCATAATTTTCATTGTAGACCAACTTTTTTCAACAAATAATCTACTTTCAAAGTATGTTAGTGGTGATCAACACCTATTCATTTATATTTTAAGTTATAACAAACATTAGTGTATTTATAATTTGTATAGTATAGTATCATATTATATACTCAAAATATATAGTATTATGATAAAAATAATGTTACTATAATACCACATGATTCTAACCACTTTTATTTTCAAAAGATATAGTTTTTTCAAATTCAATATTTTATAGGCATAAGCTTATTCTATTAAATAAATTTAATTATTAATACAAAGTTAATATTATTATCTATAGTATAGCCCCTAGAGATAATTTAATTTTAAATACCTACTATTAAAAAAAAAAAAAAAACCATAACATATTAAAGGAAATAAGAAAACACAATTCACCAAATAATATTATTAGCTATAGTAGTATGGAATATTAAATAATCTAACCAACGAATTCGCTAAAATTCTAAACAATAATACAAGTAATGTAAAAACTGTTTTTGACTATTAATAATTTAATCAAACATATAAACAATAGAGATAAAAACTTCACAAAAAAGTATTCTAATGGAAATGCTGGTATATATGATCTTAAACATAATTGTAATAAAATAAAGTTAATAACGGTAAAACAAATAAAAATTTTAAAATAAAATATAAACATATTTCTGAAATAATTAAAAGGCAGTTAAAAAACAATTTTACTGAAATGTCACAGAAAGTTTATAAGTGTTAGAAAATGAAAGTTTGACAAAAAAGGGTATTTCAATTAAATATTGATTTTAGAAAGTATTCTATAAACATTAATTTTAACAACTCAAAATTTTACCAAGTACTTCTATATGCATTTAATAGATACTTCATGATTTTCGAAACATTTTAATGAAGATACTTAGTTCTACTTATCATTTGATCTCTTTCACTCAGAATGATGTTTTAGAAATCAATGAGCATTGATATATTGATTTCATGTTAAAAAGAATTATCCAACAGTATCATTCATTCATTCCTGAATTTAACCTGATCTAGGAGTTTAATTTTTTTAATAATAAAAAATGTATTCATTAAATAAATTATGATAGTTAACAATTAAACAATAACATATTTATATTACTTTTACTATTTTGTCTTGACATCCACAACAAACGGCACGTCCTGATTTTGCATATTCCACATTAAAATCTTTGTTTGCAGTTTGTCTTTTGGCGGTTTTTTTTTTTCCAGATACAGGCTCAACAACAGTTCCAAGAACAGATTCTACAAAGTAGATGAAAATAAATGTATAAACATTAATTTTTTAATAAGTGGGCTCTGGATTTATTAGTATTGTTAAGTTTTTCCAAATATTAAATTTGTTATACTACCTAACTTTTTTTGAATTTTTTTTTGATCTTCCCATCTAATTGATTCAAAGTGAGCAATATCTGAAATCTCTTTTGGACGCTGTTTTGCAAAAAAACAATTGAAATGGTACCAATTAGGCATCTTACCATCAAACATAGGAGACTGTAAATAGAAATGAAAAATGCCAATTAATATACTCGGGGATAAAAATTATTATGAATATTGCAAAATCCAAATTTTTATTATCAACCAAATCTTTAGTGTCACTAGTAAAACAGGGTATATGGAAAAAAAACCTTTATGTGGTGTACTACAGGAAACATTATTTACAGCTAATTTTCCAAATACAAGCACACACATTTATTATTCTCTTGTGCATATTCATTGTGTAATACATTAATATACAAAATATAAGGCACAAAGAGATGACTAACAATAAACGACCCTAATCAGAGTCCACCAAGACGAACACTTCAATAAATATCTAAAGTATGTTGCAAGAAAAAGATATTATTAGTGCAATTGTAAAGATGCTTCATGCAATGTTCTCAGCACTCAGGGAACTCAAAGATAAGATAATGCAAATTGTTAACCCACCAGAAAAAACATGGAAGTACAATATTTGTAAAGAATTTAATATGTATCAAATGAATGCAAATACATGAATCAGAAGACTATGAAGCACTAATGATTGATTTGGTAACTATTCTATTTACATCAATAAAAATGCATTAAAAAAAAAAAAAAATACCAATGCTTCAAGTTTTAGGAACTACTTATAACCATTGTTTTGACCTATACTGTTAATTTATACATGTTTCATATCAAATAATTGTATTTACAAGTCTTATAAGACGAGTTTCATGTTAAAGTTATTTGTTAATATTTTATTTATTACAATAAAGTAAACAATTATTATATAGGTAATTTAAAAGTTTTAAAAATTAAGAAAAGAATTTAACAACAAAGATTCATATTATATTATTATATAAACAATAAATTAAAATCCAATTTAATTATTTAGGTAATCTATATTTGTTATACTTGAATCATAACAGCAAGACGTAGATGATCCTTTTCAATGCCTTCTTTACATCCTTTACATTTTGCTCGACTACTTTTTGCGTATTCGACACGAAAGGGGCAGTCATCGACATCCATTGGTAATGTTATTTTTTTTTTTTTTAAATAAATTGTTCAAAATAACAAATTCGTATTGAAAAAATACTAATAATTATAATTATTGATGTATATCATCGGATATCGACATTAAATGGCAAATGAAAAAGGAACGCACGGACACACTCAGTTACAATGCCTCGATAATCAATCGCTCGACGTACGTCGATAATAGGAGGTATTCACTGAAAAATATTTACTATCTATAGATTCTAGGTCAATAATGAAAAATTATGTAAGGGGCCTAGGATAATAAGATTTTTAATTTAATTATTTTCAGTAAGAACTAAAAAGTAAAACTTTAATTTATAGTTAGTACGGATGACAAATAATAAGTAATAACGCAAATCGTAATATTGATTTTATATATCACAAATAAATGATTTCCAGTGAAACCGAAATGAATTATGAAAGCATAAAATTGGAGGCAAAATTGAAATATCATGTATGCCGTATGGTATTATAACCACAATTTAAGTGCAATGAGTGATAAGAATATCTGATTGATTGTTTGAGATTGAAATTACTGGTAAGAATTTAGTACTGAAGAATTACCAGCCCTGGATTTGCGCACAGAACAATATAGGTGAAGGGTCTTACCGGCTTGGCGGCTCATTCACTGAAGACCCCAGACTCTAGAGACGTTTTGCGGGCTTGCGCTACTGCTCATTTGGACACTTCGTCCCAAAAGTTATAGTAGAGGGAGAGCCTAATCTATAGATGAACCAAAAACCTAAAACCTTTCGTTTTGTTAGGTGAGCGAAATAACTATAATCCTATGGCAGTTCTGAATTTGAAAATTATTATCATTCTGGAAAAACTGGGTCGATCACAGATATACAAAATAAAAATAAAAATATTTCATGTATCTGTGGGGTCGATCTTGTTCGTGCGATTTCGTGGTATCGCTAGAAGTAGAACAACGGCGTTTGGTTGGCTGCACCATGGCCCACAGATTCGTTGGTTGGCAGTGCTGGTAGTGAGGGCTCGACTACAAGCGCTCTCGCTGGCCGGTGGATCCGGACGAGCACGGATGACGAACGTGACGCTATGCCTACAGCCTAATACCATTACGCCATTTTATGTCGGTTGCCGACAGACAAATTACTTCTGAAATTTGCTGACCCGGCATCCCGTTGCGCGTGTGAAGGACGTCATTTTGGCCGCAGCTCGTTTATTCACCGTTTTCTTTGTCAACAACGTTACACGACGCGTCTTAGCCACACGGCCGACGCGGTGATGCGCTGCTGAACTATCGCTGCCGCCTATTCCGGTACACGCCTGGCAATTTTTTCCGGTGAAATTGATTCCTCCGTGACTCAATGGCCGCCAACAACTATTTCGGTTTTGCGCACGGTGGCACCCAGTACGCGTAAGTATTTGCACCACACACCTGCGCTTCTACATGTTCTTGGCAGGTTAATTTTGCTGCACCACCCTCTGGCGGTTGCACCGTTTGTTGAACACGTAATAATATTGTAGCCCCCCTAAGTTGTAATAATCGCATGAGGTCTTGCAATTTCAGTTGCTGTTTAGTGTATACGTGCTACAATTATAGAGGTCGATGGGACGTTGCGTTTACATGTCTGGGGTAATCTAGGCCTTTGAGTCAATTTGTGCGTTGTTGAGGATTTTTGTAAACATTTGAAAATTTTCTTGTTGGAAATAGCCTCCATTTGCCATCGCGGTCTGAATAATCTTTTGATATCAATATGCCTCTTGTCTGTTCTTCCATTAGCCTCCTCCTATAGGTTAGACGCGGTCTGGCGTGTGTAACACGCGTTTTCTTGTGTATGTTACTTTATAGTTTATACTACACGCGGTTTGACGTGTATTTTGATTTTTCTTTGTTGGTGGTATTACTAACTTTTAAATTATTGATTTACCAACTTTGAGAAATATTCTAATTGCTACTTATAATACTTCTAATATTATTAAACCTCACTTTTTCTCCATAATGAAGTATAAATGTATTGAGCATAAATGTTTTTTAAATGTTAAGCATAATTTAACTTACTGTTTTTATTCAATTTCACAAAGTATGATACAATCAACACATTATTATTATTATTTTTTTTTAATTTTAATTTGCCTTTTACTACACATTATATAAACTGATATGTTTTTGATAAAAGTTTATTTGTCTTAGGTACGTGTCTTAAAGGGATTGTTATCGTATGATCTACTGTCTCTGTCTATCACATGCGCATCATAGGAATTCAGACGTTTTCTATTTCCAACATTTTTTTTTTTTTTAAACTTAATTCTATATTTAGCAATCTGTTTCAAATTGGAACAATAAGCTTAATTGATAATTAAATAAAACAAAACAGAAATGACTGAGAAATGACCTCCCATTGGAAGTACTTCGTCAGGAAAGTAGTTAGACTCTATTACACGTTTATATACAATTTATCTCAGCAAGTCACAATACCATTGTCGTTTTAATCTTTTTTGAGGGTTGCCTGGAATAGTTGTGGATAAGAGTTGAGTAATAAGAGGGTTTGGATGTTGGGTTTGACGGCTATTGATACGCTTGTGCTTGTAATGAAGTTACAATAACGATTGGTATTTTTAAATCGGAGTGGAGGGATTTATTGGAGATGTACCATTATATGATGTAGAATTATATTATCATATGACGTATTTTTAACGTACCGATCAATTAATTAACACAATAAGATTTTTGAAAATTGATTTGAATTTGTTGTTAAGTCTACTTTAGATTGACTTTCCCACTTTTTTTAAATTTTGCACTTAACATTCCCAAAAATTAACTTTTGTTGATTTTTATGTTTCCAAATCGTTAAATTCTATTTTGTGAAATTTGTGGGGATTAAATGAAAAAAGTGGGAAAGTCTATCTAAAATAGACTTAACGACAAATTTAAATCGGTTCAAAATTCTTATTGCATTAGTTGATTAATTGGTATGTTGGAAATAGAAAACAACCAAATTCCTATGTTTTGCATGTGATTGACAGATACAGAAAATCATGGCTTACAATCCCCTTAAATTATGAAGTTAGAAAAGTGTGTTTACTTTTAACTATTTTAGGAACCACTGAAAATACCTTTTATTATTGCTTGTAAGTTAACCAATTGTTCAAAGTTACAATTAAAAGCTTTATTGTAAAAGTGAGCATTTATCGAGTAAAAAATCAGTTGGTGTAATATTTTTCTTGGTGTTTCATGTCTTTAAATTTGTCTGTGTAATGATAATCATTAGTCATTACTAATACATGCAAACATGAATTTGACACATCTTCTACAACCTTCTACAACAATTTGTTTTAGAAATGATTTATTCCTAAAAAATATATATATAATAAATAAATTTTAATAATTATTTGCACTTATTGATCACATTTCATATACATTTCACCTTCTAAATATTTGTATATTAGTCCTCCTTTTTCATATTTTTATTGTAGCTGACTTCGTTTAACCTACCGATTTGATATAACCATTCATCTTTTTGGTTTTAATTTTTTTTCCTTCATTTTTATCATACCTTATACTGCTGCAATGTCATTCTTGTGATGAATAATATTTAACATTTGTTATTCATATACATACGCTACATTCATTTTACATTTTCATCTGTTATATATGTATTTGTTTCTACCATTTATTTTAGTATGTACAACAGATGAAACTGGCTTCAGCCACTTTCATTATAATAAAAGTTAATATTTCTAGTATATTTTTATGACATGCAGCTTATCTTCAAATTTGATTTTTTAAAACATCTTTTTTGAACTATTCTGGATTATAATTTTTCTGCTTTACTGATTTCTATAACTTTTCCACCTTTCCTATTACATTATTACTTCTCTTTTTTATTTTATATTGTCTTGTCTTATTATAAAATTGTTTCTTATTTAACTTCTTTTATTATTTTCTTATATTGTCTCTATTTATCTTGAATGCCTTTTATCTACTGCTCTATGTTTTAAAATATAACAGCTTATTTTTAATTTACAAATCAATGATCTGGGTAATTCATAATAAAACTTTCTTTATAAAATATATTTTTCATTTTAGTACTGCTACTGGTTATCAGCCTGCTCCACAAGCAGGGTATGCAGTTCCACCAGCTACTTATACAACACCACGAGCTGCTGCAACTGCATATGATGTAGCATCCTATCAAACAGCTGCTGCCACACAATCTGCTTATGGTATGTTTAAATTATTAACATTCATTATTTTTATGTAGATATCATTATAATAAGTAATTATTAATTTATATTTTAGCAAAAGCAGCTTATAATAGTGCTGCATATGATACTAGACAAAATGCTTATGCACAACAAACTTATCCAACCCAACCTCAATATGCACCATACCAAGTAAGTAAAAGTAATATTAATGATAATCTATACAATATGAGGTTGCATCTTTTAAACTAAAACTAATTCTGTTTAACTAAGAAATGATATATACATTGTTTACTTTTCCAATAGTAACTATTTTATACTTTATACTTTGTACTTTGAAACCATTAAAACATGATTTTGCATGAAAAAATGTATGAATTTTAAAATTATTTTTATGGATAGAGCTCTGATATTTATGAACAAAATTTTTAAAGGTAACCAAATTGGATTAAGTTTGTTCCTTTTCTATTCGATAAGTGATAAATTTGATTCAATAAAATTAGTCAAGTTAAATTGTTGTTTTGCAAAATAAATTTTATTATTATTATTATTAAATTGCTCTTAACTTTATATTCACTTACGATTGCTTAAAACCCATCTACCTACTTTTTTGTAAGTTTCTGTGACTGGTATATAAATACCAATAAATATTGATAAACCATTGTTGATGACAGTTTTACTTTTTATTTTTATAATTTATAAATACATTGTTAAATCTAGAAGTAATTAATTAATACAAAACTTGTCATATGCATCTGAGATCTAATTATTATTTATATAGCTTATTATTTTCTAAATTAATTGAAACCATTCACATTTTATTTAGGTAGGATAATAATAAAGTATAATTATATTAAAGGATTTCAAAATTTATTTTATATCAATTCAATAAGAGTAATTTACTTGTCATGAGTCCAATTTGTACAGAGATGTTAAAATATATTACAATGATGAAAACAATTTGAAATGAATATTATGATTAATATTATGGCTTAATCTTTTCTGAAAAATGTATTTGAAATGACACCTATTATTATTTATTTTAGGATAGTATGCTAGAATTATATTTTTTATTTTAAAACAAATAACTATTAATAATGTATAAAAAACAGGTTACCAATTTTTCAAACAAATTTTGAATTATGATGAAATAATTTTGAAATGAATATTATGATTAATAATATGGCTTAATCTTTTCTGATTAATGTTGAAATAGCATACACTTTAATTCATGTATAATATTGTCCTGGAAATATATTTTCCTTTTCTATAGTTTTAATTTTTAATGATGAAAAACTAAACATGATTATTATGATTAATAATATGGCTTAATCTTTTCTGAAAAAATTAATTTGTAAGTTTAAATTATTTAGTTTTATGTATGTATTCTTTAACTAAAGCATTTTTTTTTTGTTCAGGCAGTTACTACGTATACCACAGGAGTTGTCCCTAAAAAGCAATGTCAAGCTAGTGCAGCTGCATATGCTACAAGTTCTGCTATGCAGCAAAAAGTTACATATCCAATTCAGTCAGCTTCAGTTGCTTCTAATCAAGCTACTAATAAAGGTATTTTAGTAAAATTCAACAAATTAACATATTTTTGAAAAATGGATATTTTTAGCTACAGCTGTTCCAGGGTATGAAGCTGTCTACTCTAATACAAATTTTCCCACTCAAAACCAAAATCAAGTGCGACCCAATAACGCACAAAAAAGACAAAATTGGTATAAAAAAAGTACAACCGGTTTTGCTGGAGGAGCTAAAGGTGGTAGTAGAATAGGTTTTGCTGGTCGATCTCAGGAGATTCATTATTGCGAAGTATGCCGTATCAGTTGTGCAGGAACCCAGGTAATATATATTAGCTTATTTATAACTATTTTTTCTTTTCATGGCTTAACTCATTTTGTATACTTCCATTAGACATACAAAGAACATCTGGAAGGGCAAAAGCATAAGAAACGTGAAGCTAATTCTAAGTTGTCTACGACTAACGTTGGCAAAACATCAACAAATCCTGCTACTAAAGTATTCCATTGTGATCTCTGCGATATTTCTTGTACTGGTGCTGATTCCTATGCAGCACATTTAAGGGGTTCAAAGCATCAAAAAGTAAGTTAACATTTTATAAATTATGTTCTAGGCTATAATTAAGTTTAAATTCACACTTTTTACTAATCTTTTGTTTTCTGAAGCACAATGTTAATTGAAGACATGAATTAATTATGTATAACACTATTCTTAATATTTTAAGTTAATTCATAAATCATATTTTGTATGGATCAAAAGAACAATGATGATAATAATCCTATACCCAGCTCTCTGAAGGTATACATTTGAATACTTCTATGTTGAGTTTAATTTCTGATAATCATTGATCCTATTTTATAATTGATATCGGTCAGATGTTCAAAAAAAAAAAAAAAATGTTTTACTTGTTATGAATTTTCATAGTACTAATAGTGTTCAGTGATTGTTAGGTATATATATGATTTAATTAACTTTAAACTTAAATATTTAAGTTATTAAATTTTTAATTATTAATTAATTTGTTTTATTTGTAGAATTTTGAATGTTATTATATGATTTATCTATCTATACCCAGCTCTCTGAAAATATTTGTGTTGAGTTTCATTTCTGATAATTTTTTAAAATAAAATGTGTATTCGTGAGATTACCTCAATCAAAGAATATATAATTTACTATTTTTATTTGATTTTGTTATAAACATCTCATACTCAGTATAACATTAATTTTATGATGACATCATTTTACTATACCCAGCTCTCTGAAATTATTTTGTTGAGATAATTGTCTGAAAATTGCATGTTTTTACTAATGTATTGATGGGAGTACTTTAATTTTGTCATTTAAAATTTTAAATGCAATTTAAATAGTTAATTATGATGATACAATTATTCTATACCCAGCTCTCTGAAGAAATTTGTGTTGAGATTAATTTCTGATTAATATAACATAAAATTAGTTTTATTATTGGATATATTCAATTTATTTGTTAAATTTAGATACAAACCTTTTTTGTAATTTTAAAAATACATCTGTTACTGTAATTTGATATTTTGTGAAAGATTGAAAGGTAGTTTTATATTTTTGATTTAGATTTTATGATGACATCATTTTACTATACCCAGCTCTCTGAAATTATTTTGTTGAGATAATTGTCTGAAAATTGCATGTTTTTACTAATGTATTGATGGGAGTGCTTTAATTTTGTCATTTAAAAATTTTAAAAGCAATTTAAATAGTTAATTATGATAATACAATTATTCTATACCCAGCTCTCTGAAGAAATTGTTGTTGATATTTATTTCTGATACTTTTTTTTTATTTAATGATTTAATATTTAATGTGTACTTTTAAAACTCTATTTAATAATTTGGATTTAAATTTTTTCTTGATTCTTGTAACTAGAATATATTAGTTTATATTGTACTCCAATTATATTTTAAAAATGGCTATGTATGAGTTATGTGTGTAAACTTAATTTTATGATGACATAATTTTACTTAACCCAGCTCTCTGAAAATATTTTGTTGAGATAATTGTCTGAATGTTGCACACTTTTACTTATGTATAGCAGAATTTACCTTGAGTTTTGTTATACATTTGAAAGCCATTAGTATGATTTATCTATGATGATACAATTATTCTATACCCAGCTCTCTGAAGAAATTAGTGTTGAGATTAATTTCTGATTAATTTAATATAAAATTTTATTAGTTTTATTATTGGATATGTTCAATTTAATTAGTTAATTTGAGATATAATCCTTTTTTGTAATTTTAAAAATACATATGTTACTGAAGTATGATATTTTGTGAAAGGTTGTAAAGGTAAGTTGTATATTAGTTCAAGTAGATTTTATGATATCATTTAACTTTATCCAGCTATTTGGAAATTTATTGTTGAGATATTTGTTTGAAAGTTGTTCATTATTACTTATGTGTATATTGTATATTTTAATGCTAATGATAACTCATTAATATCTAATTCAAAAAAAATAATTAATATTATGAATGTTAATTACTTCCAAGTATTGTTAGTAATTATTTATTTTTTTAGGTTTATAATTTGCATACAAAACTTGGTAAACCAATTCCACCACCTAATACTGAAACTACTACAGTTGTTTCAAAAGCAGCCACACCTAAAGTTCATTTTGTTGCTTGTATGTATTTTGTGCTAGTATTATGTTTTTACTTCAGCTCTTATAAATAATATAAAAGTGTATTAATGATTACAAAAATGATAACCATTTAGATGTAACAATTTTTTGCATCATGAATTCTAATAAAATCAACTTAATGAAATTGATTTTTAAATAATTTTCCAGCTGGAAAATTGGGTACAGTTGTTCCAAAAATTGAATCTAATGTATCTCCTGTTGTTGCTGTTAAAACTGAAACTAAAGCTTTACCTCCTGTAGTAACTCCAATTACAACTGGGGAAACTGATGTTCTGCTTGTTGGAATGGAATATATAGAAGAAATAAAGGATGAGACAGGTATGCCTGAAAAAGTTTGTAATTTTGTATGTATAACATCTTTTGCTGTAATTATTGCTTTTATAATATTTATTAATATAATATCAATAAAATGTTTTCTTTCTAAAATAGCTGCCAACAGTATGTTTTAACAATCGCTAATTTAATTATTTTTGACTGGTTTTTCTAAAATATTTTCTTTATATTACATGTACTCTACTCTAATTAGTAATATTATATTAATAATCACTATTTATTACAATACTATTACTGATTAATAAAGAAATTGATTTTGTTATTTATCTTCAGGCAAAATGGTGAGTTTCAACTGTAAATTATGTGAATGCAAGTTCAATGATCCCAATGCAAAAGAAATGCATATGAAGGGTAGAAGACATAGACTTTCTTATAAGAAAAAAGTGGATCCTAGTCTAATAGTAGAATTAAAGCCAAGTTGGTTTGAAGCTCGTAGGATGCAAAAAGATAAACAACATGATGGTTCCAGAGTTAGAGATGAAAGGTAAATAATTGAATAGAATATGTTATATTGTGGTGTGGTATTGAATAGTTTAAATTAATGAATTAGTATCATCATTATGGAGTTAGTTGATGAAGGCTGGCCAGCCAGCATCAGTTATCTGCTTTGGTAAATAGTTAATGGATGGATAACTATCATGTTTAAAGGTTAATTTGCTTTGTACTGTTGTGAATATAATTAAATATATAGTGTAACTAAAATGGCTAGATTAAAACAAATTATTTATAGTTTTAAAGGAAGTTTTTTTTTTGTAATTGAAGGTTTGGGATTATTATTGTTATTTATTTATAGTAATAAGTAAAATTTTGATTAGAATAATTATTTATTCTACTTGATTTGTTGTGTTTAGTTTTGATTTAAAACTGAAAATATTATTTACATGATGATCTAAGTAGATGACGAGTCTGAAATGAAATTTTGAACCCAGAGAAACATGTTTTTTGTTTTTGATGGACAATTTTTCTTTTATTTGAAGTCTAAACAATGCTGAAAAATGACTAAAGTCAAATTACAAATATACTCTATAGTTGTGGTAGTAGTTAAATACAGATCAACACAAGGTTAAAATTATATTATATTATTAAATTTAAACAACAAAGTAATGATCTACATAGATGACAATGGTAATTTATAATACACCGTACACAATGAAACTGACAACAATGTGGATAATATATTATTATATGCAACATAATGACCAAGGCTGGCACTTTGGTCATTTGCATATTTGTTTAGAAAGTGCATATTGAACTTCTGGTTTGAAACAAATTTGATCCATAGTATATTTATTTCAAATAAAAAAAAAATTATTGCATAATTTTGCATATTTCATAGAATTAACGAAAACTATTTGTTTTTCTTATAAATTTGATGTTAAACAAAAAAATATTAGATATTTTACAAAATAAATTTATTGAAAAATACATCAACAACTATTTTTGTATTGCTTCAATGCATATTGCATTGAACAATAATATTAATATAATCTCTAGTAGTGAGAACTCGTAATTTTAATTTTAAATTCTAATATACTAAATTTTAATCTTCAAAATTTGTATACAAAATTTATTTTTTATTCAATAAATTGCATATTTTACCTTATATTATAATGTTTTTTAACGTATTTGTATGCACATATTTGAGTACTTTTTAGCTCATAAAGTTCCGAGCCTTGGTAATGACTAAGGAAAGCTAGAGGGCTCGGTAGTATACTACTCTGTATTTTTTCTATGTGATTCTAATCGTTATAGATAAATATTTATGAGTGCTGTTGTGTTATGGGTTGTCCCTCATAGTTATTAATTATATTTCATGCTAACTATATTTGTTTAAATAGAATTATTGTAATATTAATGTATGATGATTTGTTTAGATGACGAGTCTGAATTGAATTTTTGAACCCAGAAAAACATGTTTTTTGTTTCTTTTGGACAAATTTTCTTTTAATTGAAGTCATTACAACACTGAAAATTAATAGATAATTTGTAAATTGTATTATATTATATAGTTTGGATGTTTGTTTTCATGTTTACAGTAAATATTTGTAGTTTACAAAAGTGATTATTTTTATACATGATGATTTCTTTAGATGACGAGTCTGAAATGAAGTTTTTGACCCAGAGAAACATGTTTTTTGTATCTTATGGGCAAAATTTCTTTTATTTGAAGTCATTATTATACTGATAATAAAATACTTTGTTAAAATAACTTTAGTATTTAAATCAAAGTAATAATTATGATTTATTATTTTTAGATCTAATTTTTGGGCGGATCGTTTTATGGATATGGAAGATAGATATTCTTGGGAAGATCGTAGACGTTATCAAGAAGAAGTAGAGTATTATGATTGGTGTAGGTCAATGGGTCCAAGAAATATGGGTCCACACCCACTTTTTGGTGCCCCTACAATGATAGGAGCTCGGCCTCCTCCTCCTCATTTGGTATGTAATTAATGTTAATTATATAAGGAAGTACTATTTTTTATTTATGTTAATTATTTTAGATGAAATTTGGTCTTGGTATGAGACCCCAAATGCATAACTCAATGCGCCGATATGATACTGTTGATGACAAACATATTATGGCTAAACACTCAAGTCTGTTCCCCAAGCAGAATTCATTAAAAACTTTACAAAAAGCCATTTCAGATACTGAAAAAGCATTGAAACTTGCCGCTGAAGATTTAGTAAAAACCAGTGGGTTCTTTTAAAAGCATTATTAATTTGGGTTGTAATTTTATAAAATCATTTATGTAGTTCCAGAAGTTGTTGTGTCAGTTCCTGAAGTTCTAGTTGCTGAAAGTACAGAAGTAAAAAAAGAGCAAGCTAAGAAAACCACCACAGCAAAAGAGGATGGTCGAGATGGTTCAATGTAAGAATTTATTGTTATTATATTTTAATCATAACTCTTAATAAAACTCTTGATTTAGGTTTACTTTTAATACTGAAAAAGATGATGCTAAAGCTGTTAAAAAGATGACTGGCTCAATGCGGGTTGGAGCACTTTCTAAAGGATTATTACTAGTAAATGAAAATGAAGTTGATTTGGTAATCATATGTTCAGTTCCACCATCTGTAGCTTTGTTAAATTCTATTGTTACTATTTTACCTGATAAATTAAAGGTAATCTTAATATTATAACTTAAATTGCGTTTTGAATTTAAATTTGATAACTATTAAAGATATTTCTGTACTATTTTATAGATTGTTGCAAAGGATGAAATTTATATTGTTAATAAAAGTGAGGCCGATGCAAAATTAACTGTTGAGACTACACTAGAAGAAGAAAAATTTGTTGTAAATGTGACACTTACTTCACCATCAATAAGAGAAGCCATTTTAAGTGCAGCTGAAGGAGGTAAGTACATTAATTTCAATTAATCATTAGGAAAATGAAGGTTCTCTCTTTATGACATTAATTGTATAGTTATATAGTTGGGTATTGTATCCCTGTTTGTAGGTTTGTAGGGAAAGGTTTTAAAATATTTTAAGTGGCACCAAAATAATGTTAATGGTCAGTTTTGATGAATATATACCAAAATATTACATCAATTCTTTGAAAAGGGTTTTTGACCATATGGTTCTAGTAGTTCTGTTCATGTTATTATAGTTATATTGATTAATCTCTGAAGATTAATAAAAAAGATTAATATTTAAATTTTTTTGTATAAAACTAGTTATGAATGATCAAAATGAAATCATTTTTGTTTGATTTCTTTAAGTAATGTTTTTATTCTTATTAAATCAAAAGTACAATATATCTATCTATTTTAACACATTCACTCCAATTGAGTTAAATATATATATTAAGGATAGTGAAAGGTAATTGGAATATGATAGTCCAATTTTCTTATGGCAGTTATTTTAAGGTAAAATAATAGACAGCTTTAAGTGTAGCAAAGTAATTGTTTTAAAAGCTTATGATTTAATTATGAATATGAGAAACCAATCAATTTGTTTTAAGTTGTTATAATTATTAAGTCATTATGTTAGCAATGAATTATACCAAGTTCGTAATATATAATGTCTATTCTTCTATTGATTTCTTATTGAACAATTTAGGTAAAACATTGTAATAAGAAAAAAAAAAATACAATGATATGGGCATTGTATATATTGGACTTATTTATACTAGCTTTATTGAAGTAATTTGGGCAGTAACTGAATTTTTTCATCAGTTAGATACATTAACAGTTATTACCATGTCTAATATGCCACATCTATTGGTATCATAGTAGGCTGTTGTGAAGTCATCTCTTAATAAGTAATTAATAGTTTGAATACCACCACTTGATATGTAACTGTTGTTATTGGATTAGCCTGACATTGCTTTTTTTTACTGTAAATGTGGCCATCTTATGCGGTTATCTTAATTCAAAAGTATAAAGGATAAATATCATTAAAGAAATTAAAACCATAATTTTTTTTTTAATTTGTTGAAAATTTTAGAAACATATTTGTGTAATAAGAGAAGTATATTTAAAAGGAAATTTGTATTTTGTTAGTTGGGGTAGTTTGGTTGTTAATTGGTTGTGATTGAAATTATTTTAAGAGGTTAGTTTTCAATGTTTAGTTTTAAGTTTTAAGTTGACATGATCATATTAACATTTTAAAATATTTATTGAAGATTAAGAAGTATTAGTAGCTTATTAAATTGGCATTAAATTTTTTTCTTAAATATAAGATATATAAATATCTTTATTAAGTTAAGACTATGATTGATAAGTAAATTAAGTTTATATTCATGTGTATTTATGTTAATGGTCAAACACTCTTTGGGAAATATCATACTGAGCACATTTTTTGTTTTGTTTGGGGTTTTTATTGTAGAAAGCCAACAGACGGAACCAGTGGCCATTGTGCCTGGCGAACACGTTTTGGACAAGATAAAATGTTTGGAAGCATTGGCTGCCATCAGGCATGCCAAATGGTTTCAGGTTTGCCTATTTATTTATTACTTTCCAGCTTAGCGAAGTTTAATCATATTTGCCATAAGCAAATATGATTTTTTTTGTGAATTCTATAAATTAAATTAAAATAAATATATTTTTACTGTAGATTTTAGTATTTATGTTTTATGTATGTTATATACATATATTTATTGATTGTTTATACTTGAAAAGTACACAAATGTATAATCGTGTGCTTTGCGGGGCACCTTTTAACTTAAAGTCAACAGGGTGGTGTCCCTATAATACACGAGTGTACAAATGAGACGGATGTGTGCGATGTATGTATATTATGTGTGTATGGGTATGTGAGGATATGTAATATAAATAAAATCAATTGGGGACAAATATACTAAAGTTTGTGAAAAGATGAACATACTGCTAATACTGTTTTATTCCTTGTCATTCCTTTTTTTCTTTTCACATTCTTTAAATATTTTTCCCCTCTTTAAAATTTATCTATAGCATTATGATCTAATAGTTTGTATTTTATAGGTAGTGTTGAGGTTCAAAATATTAAGCACACATCCTTGGTAATTCGGTATAAACTGTTATTTTTTGAATTTGGATTGAAATCATAAATAACCGAATGAGTAAGGCTGGAAAGTACAAAAAATATGCATATACTGCTGATACATGTGTGTTAGAATGTCCCATTTTGATTACATAATAAGAAAATATTACTCATATTGTTCTAAATATTTTGAAACCAATTAATTTTATGAAATGAGCCAACATATAATTAATCATATCAATTTGATTGACTTAATAAATTTTATATTTTTTTCAGTTTTTAGACCTGGTTAATTATTAAAATGTATTTTTAATGTTAATTTGGCTCATTTCAAATACAAATGGTTTTTAGCTAATGTTAATTATAATTTTTAATATTTTAGGCTAGATTGGGTGTAATTGCTAATGGTCCGTTGATAATACGAATTTTAAAAGACTTTATTATGAGAGAACCTAAATGGCACCCTTTAACTCCATGGGTAAGTAAAGATTAAACATGAATATAATTTATTTGAATTTTATCATTGAAGTGTTTTATTATATAATTTAGATGTTGGAATTGTTCGTTGAACGTGTACTAACTAGTGCTTTTCCACCTAATTCACCTAATGCTGCTGCAGGTTTGAGTCCTGCTGAATGTTTAAGACGTTTCTTAGAATCCATTGCTAGTGGTGCCTTATTGCCAGGTGCTACAGGTATTCATTTAATTGATCCATGTGAGAAAGATCCTGTTGATGCTTTGGCACCGCTCACATTACAACAACGAGAGGATATCACCCTCTCTGCTCAGGTATTATGATATTATTAATGTACATTTAAATTAATTTCTTTTGTTTAATTCTTGGGCAAAGTATATTTTTAAATTGAGGTATTTCTATGATGATTTGTTTTTTAACTCATCTTACTTTGAGATAGATTTATCATTTTGATGCAAATTTTAAATAACATCTGATAAGTTAATTCATCTTAAGATTTAATTTTTTTTTTAATGGGTGCATTAATTTATAATTATTGTTTATAAGGCAACCAACACTAAATCAGAGTTAAAATAGTTATGTTATTTAATATATACCTTGTTATTGTAGTTTTTAAATTATTGCTACCTTAATGATTTTGACTAATAAAAAATATAACTTATAATGATGATTCAATTTAACCTAGCTCATTTTGATTAACACTGATGCTAAACTAATATCTGATAAAATAAAGATAATATATAATTATAGAATAATATATAATTTATAATCATTTTGAATTATTATTTTGATTTTTGTAATTCAGCTCACTGATATTATTTAGTATTATCTAATATTATTTCATTGATGCAAATTATTATTAATGATATCTGATGATCAAATTGACATTTACAAACCTCAACTATCCCTATCTAATAAATGATGATTTGATTTAACCTAGCTCATTTTGATTACAATGATGCTAAAATAATATCTGATTTAATTATGATTTTATTGAAAAAAGCTTAACACAGGTATTGTGTTATGATGATTTTTTTTTAACTCAGTTCACTGATATTATCTAGTATTATTTTATTGATGTAAATAAATTATTAATGACATCTGATAATCATATTGACTTTTACAGACTTCAACCATTCCAATCTAATAAATGATGATTTGATTTAACCTAGCTCATTTTGATTAACAATGATGCTAAAATAATATCTGATTTAATTATGATTTTATTGAAAAAAGCTTAACACAGGTATTCTGTGTTTGATGATTTTTTTAACTCAGCTCACTGATATTATCTAGTATTATTTTATTGATGTAAATTATTAATGACATCTGATAATCATTTTGACTTTTACAGACTTCAACCATCCCAGTCTGATAAATGATGATTTAATTTAACCTAGCTCATTTTGATTAACAATGATGCTAAAATAATATCTGATTAAATTATGGTTATATTGAAATAAAGCTTTACACTCAGGTATTCTGTGTTATGATGATTTTTTTTTAACTCTGCTCACTCTGATAGATTTATCATTTTGATGTAAAATAATAAATTCTGATAAATAGATATTTCTAATGAATTAGATATTTCATTTTGCCATGATGAATATTGTTAAACCTAGCTCACTCTGATAATTTTGGTTTGATGTAGTATGATATCTCTGAGCTTTAAAACTATTTTGTATTAATATTTTCATATTAAAATTTATTTTTTGAACAGTTATTTTTTTCCAAAAATTAAAATTTGAAATTTAATTTATAGAATGCATTACGATTGCTAACATTCAGGCAAGTAAATAAAGTACTTGGGATGGAAATGCTGCCGATTAAACAACAACGTTTTACTCGCAAACGGCGCCGTGAAGGTTCAGCTGGAGAAGGAGTGGAAACTGATGATGGTATGTCCTTTAATATAACTAAATGGTTATGAACATTTAATATATTAATTTTAATCATGTTTCATAGTTGCTGAAAATAAGAAAAAAGATAAAAAAGAAGATGATAGTGCAAATCTAATACAAACAACTGATACTACTGATGCAGCTGATGATATTTCAAACGGCATTATTTCTAATATGGAAACTGAAAAGATTGATACTAAATAGTGTAAAAGTGAACTAGTCTTGTAAATTAACTATTCTATTTTTATGTTTAAGGATTTTAATTATACTTTATAACTCTAATTTTCTTTGGGATTATCTTTTCTCAATGTTTGACAATTAACTGTTGGTTGATTGTGTATGATCACTTTCATGTTTTACTTTTATTAATTTTTACAACGACATACAAAAAATGAATATGTAGTTAAATTTTAATTTTAATAGTATTTTCACTAATAATATTACTTTGTTTTATATAATACATAAAATAGTTTATATTATAACTATGATATAATTTACATAAATTATAATCAATTAAATATACAATTTATATTTTATTATCACATAAATAATATATATTGAAAAAGAAATACAATATCATGTTTATTAGAATCCTTGTTTTTATTAAGATTATTAGAACTGTCAGCTAGACGTTTTATTAAGTGCAATAATTTTTATTTTTATTTTAATTAATACATTTTAGTGTTATAATGTTGGATTAATTCAGACGTGTGTTAAGGTAGTTTTATTATCAGCGAACAGCATTTTGTATGTAACCTAATATTGTCAAACATGTATATTAGCTGTTCTTGAAAGTCTTATTGTTTTACTGGAATAAATAACACTTAATATTTGTCAATAAGCAAATATTACTTGAAGTATTAATTCATTATACTATTAAAATAAGATTGAATTATGCCTATGGAATGAACTGTTCAAAAACAATTTGTACAATTGTAATGTGAATTAAATGAAATTGTATACGATTACTTTTAATAGTGCTTGATTAATATCGAAAAGGATTACGATTAAATATAACTCGTCTGTAGTATTAATTAACTTATGGGTAGTACAAATGTTTGGTAGGAATGGATGACTTAATAACTAATAAGGCAAATATAATATAGTAAATACATTGTTTTTATAAGTGTACATCAGTCTAAAATATGTGATTATGTACATTATTTTATATCAGAACGGGCTATGGCCCAAAGTATAGTAGTAGATAGACAGTAATGCCTCGTTTACACGTGACGAGCGCTCAGCCGAGCACTGTCCCGTGTGAACTCATGGAACCAGTACTCGGCCTAGTTGGTGGACGAGTAAAATGATCCAGCGAGTGAATAGATAACGTTTCTATTCACTGAGCCGAGCGAAAAGTTGACTCGACCGAGTGCTCGTCACATATAAACGAGGCTTAAGAAAGTAAATACTTATTATTATTAGAAAAAGAGAGATGAATATGAATGTGCATCTTGAACATCGGTTTATTATGGAGATAATTGGTTGTGCAAAGTTGTATGGAAATAGGATAATGTGGATGTGATCGGAAACTAGTTCATACTTATTAGTTATATAGTTATTACTTATTCAATAAAGTTATTATTATTATTATTATCAAACCATAAAACACGGTGCTAGTATAAACCGTAATAGCATTGATATGAAGCTAACGTTTTATTTCAATTGAACATTGAATTTTAGTACCTACAATTTGAATACCCGGATTAATTGTAAATGTAAAAAATCGGGAAAACTGTGCCATGAATAGGATTTATACCGTGTTATAACTATCACAATTGAATATTTTAACGCTATTTGAATTGAAAATCCTACTCGAGTATAAATAATAACTTGGTGAAAAAAAAAAAAAACTAAAAACATTAAAATAGAAGTTTACCTATACACCTAGGTTTGGCCGTGTAAAATTAAGCCATAGTCGCACAGTGACAATAAATCACAACAGTCGTCTCGCGAAAGAACTATCTTGCACGTATGAAAGTTAATTATATAACAAAATGAAAGCATGATAACACTAATATCGCAGGGTTAGAACCGTGACATTTCCGTGAGAGCTGCGATTACGATGATGACTATCGTGCTTTACCTACTGTTTGAACGTAGCTGTCGGATTATTTTATAGTAGGTAAAAATGTGAATTAGGTAAATTAATTTTTTTATTTACGTAAATTTACTTTAATCTTATAAAGTTGTTGTTTACCGTGCAATATTTTTTTTTCTTCATATAAACGAATGATTTTAGTTTTAATATAGCGTTACTTTAGATCATTCATAATAATATTAGATAACAATACCATGAATTAATAGATAATAGGAGAATATTTTTTATATTTTTAGATAGATTATTTTCTATCTACAATTTAATGGAGTTGACCATTGAATAATGTTTTTAAATATTGGTTTTTGCTATAGCTTAGGTCATTTAGAGTTTCTAAAATTAATTTATTATTAAAGCATTTCGTTAATCAAAGTAAAAATGTTGAGCTATGGCTCATTAGATTGTTATTGTGTAATTGTTCTTTTTTTATTTGAAGTGATAATTTTTCAGTTGGGTATCGTAGTTTTTTATGGTTGATTCGAAAAATGAATTATTTGGCATGCATTGTACAGTATATTATAATATGTATTAATAAAAATAATCCTTATTGTTTTTATCTATTAAAAACAGTACCTAGTATAGATTTTTATAGTAATTATTATTAACGCGTTTAGTATTATACTATAAAATTACAAACAGTTTATTTTGATAATTTTCATTCTGATTAGGTTTATAATTTTTTTTGAAAAATATTTATAGTTATTAATCCATATAAAAATTAGTAGGCAACTTGTAAAAGCTAATACTTCTATACTTACTGTATGTATTCTATTTTATATTACATCAATAAATCTTAAAGTGAAGTTCAGTTAATTTCATATATTCCCCAAATTATTTTTCATATCAACCTAATTATTCACTAAGATATGCCAAATCTTTGATATAATATTTTTGAGAATAATGTTGTTTAAATGTGCAATAAATCTTTAAACTAAAACTAAATATTGCTGAATTATGAATTTAAAACAATGAAATTTGGGATTGTGTAGTAGGCAAGTCAATATTACGTTATCGTCATTTTCGTGTCTTGTCGTGGTGTGGCATAGATATGGATACGAATGATATGAAGTCAAAATTTTATAACGAATTATTGAAAAATCGTAAAAATTTGGCCAATAACAAGTTTTTTATCTGATGAACAATATAATGAGTTAATGGAAGTTATTTTAAAACTTAAAGGTGAACATAAGAAAAAACAGCCCAAAGACTTTCGTTTAATCAAAAGGTAAGTAATTCATGTTACGTAATACATACACAATAGACATATTTAGTCTAGGCCCTAAATTACTAAATAAATGAAGAACAAAGTTAATAAACTGAATTAAGTAGCTATAATAATAATATAAATAATAATAAATATATATAATAATAATATTTGTTTTTAACTGCCACTTGGTTTTCATAGTGACATGTTTAACTATTCAATATAATATATCTACATATCTACAAATATTCAATTTCTATAACATAGATTTGACAAGAAAGGAAATGTTATGTATTTTATACCCTCATTTTTTAAATAATTAGCCATTAGTTTACGAGCCACGTGTTTGACATACCTAGAATAGAGATATATTTTGGAAATAGCTTTCCTCGGTTTTGATTGAACATTATTAAATTTTGATTTATGCTATAGCATAGGTCCTTTAGAGTTTCTTCTAATTAATTTATTATTAAAGCCTTCTTTTAACAAAGTAAAAACATTTGAAGTGTGAATAAATTAACTCTAGCTTAAAAGATTATTATTGCTTTTATTTGTTTGGATTGATAATTTCTCATTTAGATTCGTAGTAGCTAGTTTACCATGATTGATATGAAAATGAATTATTTGATATTGAATTCATCAAAGTAAATATTAAGAACATTGTAATTCTAGGTTTGAATGCACTTTATATTATACTATATATTATATATTAATAAAAATAATACCTTAAGTATATATAATTTATTCATCACGCGTTAAATATACCACTACAAAATTAGGTTAAAACATTTTTCTGAAAAATATCCACAAAATTGAAAATCCATAAAAAAATTATTAAATAACTTGAAAGCTGATATTTTTACCAATATTAATAAAAAATTTTGATGTTTAGGTACTATTTAAGAATTTTAATCTTGAAATTTTGATAATTAAACAGTCTCTAATTTCAAATATTTTTTTGAAATATAATATTTGATATCCATTAAAAATATATTATTATTTATTAATCTGTGAAGTGTGGTGTTGTCCTACACAAGACATTAAGATTATTATTAATAATAATAATAATAATAATAATAATAATAATAATAATACTCATAAAAGTTTATAAAAATTAAAATATTGTATCTAACAAAACGTTTAAAATAATTATCTTTATAAATATAAATATATTGATAAATAATGCAAATAAATTAATTATGAATAACATATTTTAGTGCCTTTAATATATTTCTTCTATTTATAATTCTATTCTCCCATTAAAAAAATAAAAAATAAAAAGGTAATTGGTTTAGTTTACGATCTCTATTTACCAGCTACCTATGTTTAAATAATGCCAACAGTAACAGAATGAAATATCGTTTTTATTAAAAAAAATAAGTAAGGCGTGCCATGGTGTTTTATAAGACTTATATTATTATGGATATATTATTGTATTCATAGAAGCAGTGTAACACTGTTATGCAAATCGTCGGTAACCGTTCGCGGAACCGTACGTGGAATCGTTGTGTGCGATACATATAATACGCAAATACCAAAAGCGTTTATTGTTTTAAAATCATTTTTATTATGGACATTGAAAATGTACCACAATTCGTCGGTAACAGTTCGCGGAGCCGTACGTGAGACCGTATATAATACATAGTATCTCGTATGCTTAAAACAATGGTATTATTCTACTAATAATAACAAACATGTGTACTGCTCGAAAAAAAAAAATAATAAAATCATATTTATGTTTACACATGGCATAGCAAAGCGATTTATAAGCTGACAATATATACTTAAAAAATGGTCAATAAACATGATGTAGGTACCTGTTCATTCCAAATTTTTCTTTTATTTTGTAACTTTCATTAAACATATTGTTTAACAATTATTATCATAAAGTTGAATATTTAAGACATTAAAAAAAAAAAAAATATATATATATATATATAGTTAAAACCATAATGTTATACTCTTATTATTAAATAATAACTGATTTTATTAAACGTTTATTATTATTATTATTTTATTTTAAATTTAAAAGAAAACTTATACTTATAAAAATAAATGAAATTAATGTCTTGGTATCAAAGATATTATTATTGTTATTTCAAGACTAAATCATTTTTATTTAACTCATTTTTAATTTGAAACACATCAAAACTTTGCAATTTAATGACGATCTATTGAAATATTTATCCCGTATTAATAAAATAAACAAATCATGTTAAAACTAAAAGTGTTACTGATTCACAATTTTAAAATCCAGTTTTAAAAATATCTCAAACCGTATATTGTATGTACGAGGTGTGGCAATTAAACACCGAGAATTTTTTTTTAAAACATTTATTTGGTATTTACAATGATTTATGCACCCATGTATTCTCCTCCGAGTCTAACACACTTGGTCCAACGTTATTGCCATTTCTGGAGCACCTCTGGAAGTTTCCAGAAGTTAAACTCTTCTACACCGACGTTACGGCACGTTGAATGTCATTCAAATCCTCACATCGAAGTCCTTTCATTGGTTTGTTCAATTTTGGAAATAGTTAAGTACTTCAATGTACAATACCAAAAAACAAAAAATAACAAACAAAAACCAAAACACTCTCAAACGTTCATATCAACCTAGTATTCTACTAGAAATACCAAATTTTTTATTTAATTTTTTAGAATAATGTACTTGAAATCTGCAATAAATAGCTAAAACTGAATATAGCTAAAATATGAATTTAAAATTATGAAAATTGAGACTGAATCAATAAAATAACTTATCATTAAGCATCAATTTTTTGATAAAATTTTTTATGTGACTAGCAATTGTATGCCATATATTTGGTCCTGTTGATACTTAAAGTCTGACATTTCTGCCCTAGCGTAACTCTGTATATAGAAATTACTCAATCATGTATTTTAATTTATAGGAATTATTTATTAAGGTAACTATGTATGTAAGTTCACCTAACTGTTAATGACCGTTCTCGGAGCTTCTTTGTTGAACATATCCTTCTAGACATCCACTTCTTGGACCTAAAAATATACTCCTTTGAAAAACCAAGACTTTTCTGTTGTATATGATGGTTTTTTGTGGTCACATTTGATGGTCAAATACTACTTGATATTCAAACACTATTTTACTTTTGTTCACCGGTACCTTTGTTATGCAATCGCTATATAACAATTTTTTGTCAGCAAGTCTCACACCCTCAACATATTATAGATTAAACATTAATATATGGTACTAATAAACAATCATTATTAAAATTGAACGGACAATAATCGATTTAAGTTATTTTTTAATATTATTTTCGTTAAAAGGATAGAATATTATATTACTAATTTTAAATTTTTATTAATTATTTATCATTTCACTTTTTTTAAATAACTTTAATCAAATCATACATACAATTTTAAATAATTTATCTAAATAAAAAAACTACCCTCTTAGTAAAATTATAATCAAAATCAGCGTGCAGGGGTCCCTCAACCAATTTTTATTTTTTTGTATTTTTTAAAAAAGAAAACTTATATTATTACGTTAAGTTTTATTTATTCTATTTATAATTTATATTAGCTGCATTCTTGTAAATTAATTTAACCAACTTAGTAAAACTTTAATCAAAACCTTCGGGGGCCGGCGGACCCCTGCACAATTTTTTTTTCGTATTTTATAATATATATATATTCAACTATGAATGTAATAATTACAATTGTATTTATGGTTTCTCAACATTTAATTTTTTTAAATCTTTTAAATTTTACTTGTTTTACAACTAGAAATATATAATAAAAAAACAATTTTTGATACCTATAAAAAATATTTAGAAAATTTAAATTAGAAATCATTCTTTCATACATAAATATTTCATTTTAAAATAATATAAAAAACTCTTCATTTTGACATAAAAATCATTCATTCTAATTGCAAAGTAAATTAGCTAGGTACCTACTTGATATTATATATAACTATTTTATTCAAATTTTAAACAAAACGTGCGGGTGTCCAGAAATCCCTACACAATTTTTTTTGCATTTTTAAACTTAACACCTTAATCAACTATGAATGTAATAATTTCAATTGTACTTATGTTTTTCCAACTTCTAATCGTTTTAATCTTTTAAATTTCACTTGTTTAAAACTATTAATAAATAATAATAAAACAATTGATACCTATAAAAAATATTTAGACAATTTAAATCAGAAATCATTCATAAAATTATAAATATTATATATAAATAAATTCTAAATTTTAAAATTAAATTCATTCATTCTAATTAATTAGCTACCTTCTTGGTGTTACCTATCTATAACTTTTTTATTAAAATATTTAGCAAAACTTGGTGATGCTGGGGAACTTCTTCAGATTTTTTTTTGCATTTTAAATCATATATATTCACCTAAGAAAATGTAAAAATTACAATTGTATTTATATTTTTATAATTATTGCAAGTAATTATTTTTATGTTTGATTCGATTATTATCTATTAGTTATAAAAATACGGGTTTCGTTCTAATGTATGGGTCATTATCCAACGTACGATATTCGATTCCTATTTTCAATACTTTTCAATATATCCTCTAATTTTCAATTTCAATTTACAAACTATTTTTAAAAATGTCCATAGTAACTGAACTGTTAAAAAAATAATATTTTAACATATTGTAATTTATTATACTGGTAGTGCAAATTTTGCCGCCCTCAAAATTTACCGCCTGGAGCAAATGCTCCAATTGCACCTAGCTAGTATAATGCGGCCCTGTTTCCTACTGTACAGCAGAGCGAGGCTTATTCGGTTCTTTTTTTTTGGTCATATACGTTTTATAAATATATAAAATACCATGGAATAATTTACGTCGATATATAATCAGTGCTTGACTTGAAGAAAAAAATGTTGAGGTACTCTGGTCTCTGAGGATTATAAAATATATGCTACCGAGTTGATCAATATACCTTATAGCCGTTAAAAAAAGTATTGTTACGCTAAAATTTCTGAAAATTATAGTTGAGGAACTCAGTCCCTCCCCCAAATCAAGTTCTGGGTATATATAGTAAACTGGCATTGGCTTTTTAAAAATAACTTCCTTTCTAGTATACTCTGTATACTTAATAATCGATTGTCTCCGGTCGGCTTGTCAAAACAATACAATAAACTATCGTTATCTTTAGTATAATATTAGTATATTGGCATCATCTATAGTCCCAGAACTGAAAAAATATAATATATTATTCTATAGAAATAGGTATATACAGTTATAATATTAGTTTCTGTAAATAATTTTTTTAGATTTCTCCTTCTGTAAGGCAGGACCCACTGAACTTCTGTTGAGGGGTGCAACGTGCTGAAAGTTGCGCGGCACCGGCCGTAAAGAATCTAAAAGTAACATCAAGTATATTATGCAACATTTATTTTTATTAAACTTAATTTGCTAAATTCAACACAATATTATACAGTGATCCAAAAGCATGGAATAATTAAATAGTTTCCATAGTTTTTCTTTTTATCAATATTTACAATAATATATTTATATATATATATATAATGGTTGAATTAGAATAATAATATTATACTTTGATAATATAATAATATAACAACGGTTGTATTGCCGCCGTCGAACGCACATATTATAATATATAGTATATATAATAATAATATATATGTATAGGAAAAACCGACCACTGCAGCTGTTTGTCAATTAATATTATCTCGGAGTAGTGTGTACATAATATAATATAATTACTTTTTTAACAATAATACGTTTTATAACAGAACAAGAACACAAAAAAAAACAAAAAAACAAATCGATATAGGGGCGCCTGCACGTCAGCTGCGTCATCGTTGCGGCAAACGAATTTTTTGACTTTCTATTCACAAAAGTCCACGTGTGACCGAACTCCGAAGCTAAGTCAGACCATACACAAATACGACAATAGGTAATATTTATGTACATTATCACATGTATACACACTTGCATATTATACTATTACAGTACGATTATTATTGCAGTGTGTTCACGAAGAGGCCGAGTGTTTACATGGATTTTTTTTCCGCAACCGAAACACGTTTAGCTATGAAAGCCGACGCCGGACTTAAGTTTTAAAATTTGATGTAAAAAAAAAAAAAAAACTTGACCAATTATTTTACGGTCATGTGCGGATTCGCTGCGAACATATTGGTTTGTGCGGCTGCTGCCCCGGCGGTCGTGTAGTACAACTCGTTAATATTGTCTGGCACTTCGCCGACACGTGTCATGTAAGAATAATACATTGTAGAAACGGTTAAAACAAAAAATCATCATACAAATATTACGAAACGAAAAGTAGTGAGTTTTATACATTGGCAGATATAATATACGACGAGAGTACGATCACAGTATAGACATCCAGTCTGTTGATGAGCGAATACCTAAACCGGCGGATAGAGATATTCATTTATACAAAAAGAAACGTAAAAAAATAAAAATAAAAAATAGGAAAAAAAAAACATTTTAATCGATTTTAACACGTGTTTATTAAAAGTATTTTCTTTTTTCCCCGGTTCACGTCATCGCAGCGATGTTCAGCCGATGGCCGTGGCCCAGACCGCGGTCAACGCGGCCACCGTGACTATGTGCATGTGTGTTGGACAAGCTGACGATCTAGCCACTTTGTTCTTCGAACTCTTTCCGATTGGTATATCACCTTGAAGCTCTGGAAAAAAAAATAAATATTTTGCTTAATATTATAATACATTTTTAGTACGAGTAGTAGGTATAACCAGGATCGGTTCTATACAGCAGAACGCAAGTTTCGTACGACCACGAGTATATTTATAAAATTTTAAGTACCTAAACGTCCTAAACTATATTACCGATCTGTACGGTCTTTAACAAATCTCTAGCAGAAGGAGTCTTCTCCTCTGCCTGGAAATGTAGCCGTGTTACACCTATTCTAAAATCGGGGGATTCTACTGATGTCACTAACTATAGGCCTATTTAGACTATTAAATGGGAAAATTGATGCGCCTCGTTTGTTAGAGATACTTAAGATCTTGTAACGAATATACTTCCGACGCGACGCGTAATAACAACACCAACAGAGTGCGCAGGTGGAGGGTGGAAAGAACGAAACCGGTATAATCCGAAAATCTTGCCCCGGGCCACTTCTGCTCATCTCCGGGAAGTTTGAATGTACATATAAAAACGGCCGACGCCACTCAAGTTCAAAGTTTTCCCAGTTCTCTTAGACAGTGTCTAGTATCTGGTTACTTCTTCTCGGCCTCTAATCGGTCTCCCTTCGGACGGCTATCAGATATACCTATCCGCGTACTCCGCCGCACTGTAATCATTTCTATCGTTATATCATATCGTCTCGGTTAATATGTTAATACCTACCCGTGTATTGCACGGCATCGCTGTCGACGACCTAGTAGATTAGCACTAAGGGGTAATATATAACTGTGAGTAATTATTTAAGTATCTGTGTATTTGTGAACACTTTGTATCATCAAGTAAGGGGAATATAATATTAAACTAGGTTATTTTCTAAAATCGATGTTAAATGTATGGAATTAAGGCTGACTTATTGTAAGTCCTATTAATTATGTATATATGTGCGAGTTATGTTAATATTTATATTTTGTAATATTATGTGACGAATATATATTTCTATAACTTTGTATATGAAATCCAATAAATAAAACAAAAAAATATATTTTGCTAACGAATAAAAAATTGACTTATCAATTAGTAACATTCGTTATAATCTATGTTCCTAGATTCCTATGTAACACTCGATACCAGCGCACGTTTTACTTACAAGCAAGTCGGTCCAACTATGCCGCCAATGCACCCGTCCCTAGACTCATGCATGAATACAATTTATATGATTTGTGATTATACCTAGGCCCTTTATTTTTATTTTTTTTCATTATGTTATTTGTTCTGGTTGCCACTAATTTTTAAATATTATTATTTTGTTACAGTTAGAATTGTCTATTCTTATCTTTCTATAAAAGCCGACTGGTATTAATCTATTTATAAAATAAAATAAAATATTAGATATTCAACTTATAATTTAGATCCTCTAAATCTTTGGTAGCGCACATTTTTCCTTCAACAGTACCCTAGTTATTATAACAAATAAAAATAATATCGGTTTGTAGACAATAATATTAGTTATTTCATTGAAAATACTGAGCCATAAACTATACGCGTTTGTACTGGCAATTAAAAGTATAGCTTCGAGACCGACGACGAAGCTTATAATATATAAATTATTATATCAACGATGGTGTTTCTAAATTATAATATTCGACTAAGTATACATACTATATTATAATATCATACCTACATTGTTTCTAATTTTCAAGTAGACGTATAATAATACCGTGTACGCCCGCGCTCGCTGCGACGGTAATTAAAACTGAGTCTGAAGTCGTCGATGTCACGATGTGTCCTAGTCGAACGCGCGTATATATAGGTACAGTAGGTATAGATATATATAAAATTATAATATGCGCATATCGTTTTGTATTAAAAATTCATCATAGGATAATCAAAAACTCATTAAATCACCACAGCGTATACATCACTTCATCTCTGAAACGCGTTTCAATGCGACAATTATTATTTTAAGTATTTCGTTGTAGGCAGCAGCACAGTTATAACATACAATATAATAAAGTAAATAAGGGTAACATTAGGTTATTATTGAAAACAACTCAAATAATATTCGTAACTTTTAGTTGCTTTTTGGTAGTTTCAGTATTTGTTATCCAAGTTATCATTAGTCATTTGATCAGTACTGGACACAAATTAAGATGTATTGGATATGGAACGGGCGCGCTTATTAGTTGATATACAAACCTTAGACTACGGCAGGACACATAACGCTAAACATGATATATTCGAACCAAGGTGAATCCACCTTGATTCGAACTAATATAGTATGATAAAGTGATATACTTATTTATTTATTTATTTTTATATGATATGATTAAGTGTTTACAATTCGATCTCAGAAACATAATTAACATTTTTGAATATGAAAAATTGGTAAATTATTATATTTATATTACATAAATTAAAACTAAATATTGCACGTTTAATTTGACATACATTTTGACAATTTCCTTTTAATTATATTATTAGGATGTTTTTGTTTATTTCTTTGGTAACTGCATTGTCTCATTCTCATTACTAAATACGATGAAAAAATAAATTGGACAACGTCTTCTTTATGTTCAGTACAAGGAAATGGAATAATATGATTATTATTAAAGAAATAATTTTAAATGAATAAAATTATTATTCAGTATTAGGTACCTAGTTATTATCACCATAGATTTTAAAATAAATGTACCTACATAACATGATAAATTCGCAGCTTATTTAATGACATTACATAGTCAAAAATTGAGGATTCAATAATTTGTATTTTGCTTACTTCTAATAAATAACGTACTTATTTAAATTAGCATTGTTTAAAAATAAAGTTGGTATAGCTTCTTCTGTTAATCGAGGTTTTTTGTAAACATATCGTAGGTGAAATAAATGTTGGTGAGAAAGTAAGAAAGAAGGTAATGAAAAAATATCAGTCTATATTATAAAATATGTTTACTGAATAAGAAGCACTTGTTCCTTGTCCAGACACCCAAGTATCAATTATGTTTTATTTAGAAAAATGGTTTCCACACACTCGATAATTTACCCAGAGTTATTCCCATTTTTCATGGACATGTTTTGGTTTTGAAAACCGTGATTTACTAATACCAGAACAGATTTTTACACCGAATTTGTCTATTCGGGACATGGTAATTTACAAAATCGTAAATACTGTTGAGTGTAAATTGTAATCAACATTTAGAATAATAGATTAATAATATCTGTATTGTTATATGTGATTATTATTATACATTATTTACCAGTGGCGGATCTAGAATTTTCTCAAGAGGGGGGGGGAGGTATATAATCTGAATTAGTTCTTAAAAGTTTAGTTTTCCACAACTTAAACTCTGCAGTAGCTATAGTAACATTGTGATCAACCAATGGTGAATAAAATTTCAATGGATTTTTGAAACTATTTCGTTCTTCAGACGACATAGATGTATTTGTTGTAAATAAACATTCAAAACTTATACAATTAAAAATACATTAAAGTCACTAGGTAGGTATCTAATAATAACAAGAATTCTACATTTACCTTCAGAAACTTGCTTATATGCCAGAAATCTTAATTTTAATTGTGATATATTTATTATTTACAAATATACAAATAAAAATATAATAAAATACATTTTTATTCCTTTTAATGGACATACTTTTATGACAAACATTGAAATTAAAAATTCAGTATCAATTACATTTCTTAACATGGGAGCATCAAATTAATCTTTCCATTCCGATATTTCGTCCAAAGAAAACATAACATATTGTAGTAATTTAAAGAAATCATTCACTGAATCATGTCTTTGTATCCATCTAGTTACACAAAGTCTTTTTAATTTTTTTATTTTTAAATCTGTATTTGGGTGTATTAAAAAAAGTGTACATTTTTTCATTAACTCCTAGATAATTTCTTATTTATTGTATGTCACTGGCTGTTGAAACTGCGAGATTTAGTGAATGAGCAGCACAATATACATTACATTATATACAACTTTAGGATATTTAGTTTGAACATACGATTGTACACCTCGGCATTTTCCACTCATATTATTAGCCTCATCATAACCCTGTCCTATTAAGTACTGAAAATTTAAGCCACACTCAATTAAACTTGAAGAAATAATTAAAAATGTATAGGTGATTATAGCTATAATTTAACTATTCTTAATTATTATTTCTTATACCATTTAGTATTAGCAAATAGATTTTGCAGCTGTTGAGCTGTATCCCGGGTCATGATATAAGTACGAGCCACGAGGTGTGTATCCGTAATTTGATATGAAGTTAGATACGTGTATCCTTCTTGGTTATACGAAATAATAAAAAAAAAGTTTTTATTTTAATTGGGATGTTGAAAACATTATGATTATGTAAACTTTTTTTTAACCCACGGCCTACGGGGGGATCTATCCCCCATATTCCCCCATAGATCCGCCACTGTTATTTACACGAATTAAGATCTTAATTTTTAATAATCTTGATTATTAATTCGTTGTTAGAAAGTTTTTGAAAAAGGCGTAAGGAAACGCTGATACGGCAATCACAGCTTGTTCATAATAATGTGCACAAGATTGCGCTAGCAATACGTTACGTTAAGAAGTAATTGCGTCGAAATGAGTTGATAAGGCACTTCGTTCCGTATTCAGTATAATATCTTAATTCGTGGTACTGGGCCATATTTATAGTGTTCTGGTTTGCTTTAATATAAGGTCCTTATCATTACATATGATTTTACATTTGCTACATTTCAATGGATGGGCCTATTTACAATGGATCATTGTTTGTTTTTCACTACGCTCACACAGCGCTGATGATGCTTCTAAGTAGTTTCACTTTTTAAGATTGATTTTACATCGTCTCACTTTGGCTTGTAGGTAGTTTAAGCTTCTCCATATTATACCCATTTATTATTGTGTCTAGGTGCTAGGTCTTCTGTTGGAATTATCCACGCTGTATCGTTTTTGATTATTCTCTCCATCTTTCTCTCGATTATCTTTTCTTTAGGGGTTCTCGTGATGCATTTTATCTTTTTCATAAAACTATTTTTTGACTTAAGTCGGTATTTACTTCCTTGTGTTCCGTGCATTATGTGTTGGGTATCATTAATAATTTTAGTATGTTGTCTGCAGTCAGTTTGTACAGATCGTCAGACTTCGGATGGAGCTTTATACCGGATGGAGTTTGTACACAGATATAATATGTTTGTTCACTGGTGTATTTTTTAGACAGCCAGTGATTAAATGAAATATCTTATTCAAAGCTGTATCTATATTTTTTGCGGGTGAGACTCACACGGGACTTGCGAAATCTCCGATTGAAAAACAGAGTTCTAAGACCATAATGCTTAATGCATGAGGCTGGATAAGAAATAGATTTCTTATTAAATTGTTCACAGTGTACTTTATATGTTAGTGACCTGTGTAGAATTAAGTACACCAAGTTATTTAGGATTTGGATAATTGGCTGGTTGAATAGTTTTGATGCGATAAAAACCACGTTTCGGTGGTAAATTTCAAAAGCGTTCGCCAACACATCAATTAAGATTTATACGAATCAAATCGCGAATGTATATTGCGTATTATGATATATGATATTTCAACTTCTTTGCAGGGCCATTCCGACGTAATGACAAAATAGACGATATCTAAAGAGTGGATAACTTTAGGGGTGGAAAATATAGACATAATATTTATATTTTTTAAATTACTTATAATGACTTCAGCGAAAGGATTAAGCTACGCGATGCTATGAATGCAATCGAAATAGATGATGAGAAATTATAAAATCTTTTATTAAAACATTCATCGACGGGTTTCGCACAAAGAAAAGCATGTGCAATTAATTTCACTTAATACAGTTTTTACCTATTCGTATTATATTTTTAAATTTTTTTATTATTTTCGTTTTAATGAGATTTTGGAATAACCATGATAGTTATATAACTACTTTACATAATTTGTAATTTTGTACATACGGTGATACACAGAGTATTTTTAAACCGTGTCACGAATTCAATTCCACCTACCAATGCACCTCAAAATTGATCATACTTACCTATATTATTTGTTAAAACATTGATTAATAATATTACGTACTTACTATATGTATAAGTCTTGGAAATTGGAGTGTTTCTTTATTATTAGTTCTGCCTTTTTAACTTAAAACCATGTTAATCAATTTTGTGATTTTGTGATTTAATCACCCATCCCAATTAAAAATGGTAACTGCGACACCACGTTACATGGAATGTGCGCCACTGTGTACATACATTAATAAAGCATTAAATAATCACATTTTGCATTCATATAATGTATGTTATTTCTATACATCGTTTTTATATCGAATTTTCTTGTGGTGTGTTTTTCCTACATGACCTATTCGTACACTTTTCCGAAAGCAGCGGCAGAGAGAGAAGAGAGGAAAAGAAAAAAAAAAGCGCCATAAACACGACCGTGTGGTTTCATGCTCGGGAATGCGGTTTGCCGGTGACGAGAAGCGCGACGAGACCGCGGACGATACGATCATCCCCCGTGTTCCCAAGCCAGCGCGGACGGGATGATGTACGCGCGAGAAGAGAAATATCATAATATATTATAATGCAGTTAAACGTCGGTGGTGAGGGGAAATCTCGTCCGAAACCGTTTTACCTTATTCCCGATATATATCTTGGATTGTGACAGGGCTCCGATGCAAATGCGATGATCGCTCGTTCGTTCGAGTAGTGCGCCGCCACGCAGTAATTCATATTTACATATTACAATAATAATATTACGGACACATAATATTATAATATTTTTCCGACCCGACGTTAAACGCCTTACGTACACGCGCATTATGAATTATTATACCGTATTATTGTTATTATTAAAACTATTATCTATGCTACGGTATGTAATGGAACTGCAGTGATATTATTGGAGCAGCGATTTTCAAAAATGTTTAGCAAGGTAATGAAACCGAAGATTTAGATAAGAATCATTTTACTGTTACTGTTTTACTTGATTATTAACTTAACCGGTAACTCCTAAATAACAGTAGAAAGAAAAGATATACCTTATTACAGTCTTCGGCTCTACCTCAAGTTGATTTAGTATAATTTTTTTTTTTCAGAAATATAATCTAATACAATAATGTGATGGGGTGTGAAAATTGAGATTTATAATGTTACAATATTATGCGCTTGCGCGTTGTGACATGTCCGAATATGGTCGAGAAATTATGGGGTTTTAAGTAATTTCAAAACTTTATATTTTTATTTTAAATAATTATAGGTATATTTTAACAGAATACATTACGAAATAGTATATTAAAGGAAAAAACTCTTTTTTTCATAATAATTTCTGATGCATGAGTTATTATATAATATTTTATGTACCTATCTCATTATTCTCATTGAATATAATTCGATGTATTTTTTAAGGAATATTATAGTAACGTTTCTAGACGCTCTTTGGCATGCTTATAATATTATAAAACGTGACGAATAACGTGATTAAATAAATTTTAATTTTTTTATAATTTTTGACGTATGACATTAAATGAATATATTACACACTCTTCGGTCGGTATTACAGATTCGTAGAGTCACTTTTACGTTTGAGATTTACTTATATTATGAACATACGTATCGTTTGGAAGTGTTCTCAGTTTATTGAGAGAAATGAGTGAAAATAATATTTTGATTTTGAACGATGTAATAAATGGTTGGCGCATTAGTTTGAGTTATAAACACATGTTATGTTTTTTAAATGCAACGCCGCTTTTTATATTTTGTAGATATATATTCGGGTACCAAATACCAATATAGGTAGTATTTTTCTGTAGTAATTTATTAAAATTTGTAATTATTAAAACGCAATTTTATAATAATAAATAATACTAATAAAAGTATTTGGTTCTGAGTAATTATTTATATACAAGAGTGCTGTTTTAACAAAATTAATATCTTTAATTGCACAAACTACTATATTAAATCAGTAGTATATTGTTATCTTTTTTTATTTTGTCTAGAATAAACGTATTTTGTTTTTTGAATTAGCACTTATTTTCGGTCGATGGAATGATTAGTTTTATTATTTTAACAAATTATGTTTGTCAGCTATTATATATATATATATATATATATTCAACGATAATAAGTTTGTTAATATTGCAATAATTTTTTTCCAGCATACGATAATTATTAGTCTCGTCAAAACGGAAAACCTCTCGGTAGTATAGGGATATAGTTTTTCTTGACCAAGAATTACTGCAGAGGCTCTATGTTAATCCTGAGGGCATTGATATCAATATAAGACCGGCGGTGGCACACAGCTGCGAACACACCGGGAGAATTTTAATGAATTTTCTACGCATCATGTTTTCTAACTAACCTATATTTTATGCCTGGAAACCCCCTAAGACGTTTCGAGATTGTTCCGTGTACTCATATTAATTGAAACTACTGTTTGTGATATTAATTATGTTTATCTGCGAGAGGGCAACCGATATGAATCCTTGGCGGGGGATGTAAAATATGCAACTGTTGAGTTATTTTATCGAATTAATATTTTGACACATATTATAATAACACAATATAGGCACGCTCGGGCGAAACTGATCCATACTAAACACGCGCGGATTTTGCATAATATACAGGCAATACACGTTATCCGCGAATCGGAACACACACCTTATACACCGATTCCGTAATCCAGATGCCGCGGACTTGACGTGATTCCGTGGCACGTTTGCGCCGCGTTTTAAGTCGTTGATTTTTATGCGCAATGGCGTCCAGCGAGCGACTGCGTTTGTTCACAATATTATTATAGTTATTATGCGCGGTAATCGCCGGGCATCATTTATATAACGCGGTAAATCTTATAATTACTTTCCCCTATATATAGGATTTACATTCAGCACGCACCGCATGTATATTATTAATGTACCACTCACGCTGAATAGAAACAAGTATCGTAGGGGTGGCTCAATTGTAATTGATGCGTATGCTGTGTACAGGATATACCTAATATTGTAAAATATAGTGATATGCGGGGCATTTATAGTCCACGGAAAGAGGAAGAGGATGTCCATGGACACTAATGTTTTTCCTTGAAGGGTGCCTTGTACACACATTTTACGTGGGGAATTTCCCCCGATTTGCTTTACCGAGTACAAGGGTAAAGTGCCCTTTGTGTCGTTGTTATTCTGTGTATATTTATGCGATTGTGTACGTCGAGCGATTTTAATAAAAATTATGACAATATATCAATATTATATGATGATATAGGCCGTATGACTGAACGGATTATTATTATTCATATTCATATTATTGTGTGAAATTTATTTATTTACTTGGGTTGAATGTACATTTTTGTGTATCCGAAGAGGTGAAGAAATACATTAATATAAAGGTAGATTTATTCGTTTATATGATTTGAATCACGGTTTGGAGTATATAATTATTGAGTTTATTACGCAGAGTATATAAAATCTAGAGAATAATTATATAAATATTAGATAATTATGCATTAAGCGGTTCTGGTTCATTTATAGGATCTTTTAGAGTTGAAATTTTTTTTTAAAAGTGTGCATATTAAACTTATAATAACAAATACCGTGCAAAGAGAATTTAAAAATATGGAGGGAATTTTGCACAGTCATAAGAAGATTATCTTGGCAAATTAAATCGTAAGCGAAGCAGAAATATTCTCATTATATAAAAAAAAAATATAAACACGAGTAGTGTATTTTAGATACCAACACGCGCATATGGAAGATAAAAAAAAATCAAAACAAAACTAATCTATATCCTGTTTTCACATTATATTATATATTATAGGTGTATCGCCGTACTGAAAGGAGGTTCATCTCGAGTTAATGACTTTAAACCACGTTCGTGTAAAGTATTATACAATATAATATATTATTTTAACTTTAACACATCTGATACAAAGAAAAAAAAATCATCAAACTTCATGCGATATGCAGCTCAAGATTTATAGTTTTCAATCATTATCTACACTATATAAGAATAAATAAATAAATCTATACTCAACATTAATTGCAGTTCTATATAATAGGAATAATTTCAATTTATAAATGTAGCTATAAAATCATATAGGTATAGTAGTCACTAGTCAGTAGGTACAGTGGTAAATGCCGATGGAAAAGAAACGATAAGTTTATCTTAAATAAGGTTTTAAACAAAAAAAATTGGAAAAGATTTAAATAATTTGTTAGGTAGTAGGTATAAACTTTTTTTCCCCACCACAGGGCCATTAGAGTTAATCCTAAATCTCGTCCAGAATAGGAAAAGAGAATTATTAAAATTTATTAAATGAAATGAAATTTTTAAATTATTCATGTACACAGCGTTGAAAAATGTACGAAATAACCCTGAGCTACTATAGGATTTTCCTCAAAGTTCTAAGATTTCCATAGTTTTTTTTCCAATTACGAGCTTGTATGCGATAATACGTTGTAGCTGTACAAACTTCTATCCGCATATTTTTGCTGCTGTAAATCGGTGTTAGAAACTGATAGAGTCCGATGAATGAAAACGAAATGAGAAAAACAACTACGGTTCCGGAACATACAGTTAATTTGTTTTAGCAGTCTTCAGTGTCTTTACGTTTTAATTGTATCGTTATTGCGGCTTTTGTTTATGCTACACTTATACTCTTTACTTTCCAGTCGAGATAATAAATAAACTTTTTGATTGAAAAAAAAAATATTCTAGATAGAGTAATGAGTGTTAATAAGATGCTATTCACGGATGATCTCTGTCATAATGCGGTGATTATTATAATGTTTAATAATATGCAGTAATATTATGATTTATTTAATCAGTTATTTAGAAAATTTCAGTAAATGCTCGAATACATCATCAAATTTACTGTTTTTATTTTTATTTCTAACACCGGTTTTGATAAAAACAGCCTTAGGCTCTATAGACAATTCAATATTATATATTTAGTACCTACGTATTTTATAGTGCATTATATATTAACTACCCATACTACTCACCGTAGACTCTTAGCGTGCCTTCGGAGGTTCCAATGGAGTTTGTTGATATGCAATTGTACGTCCCCACGTCTGTTTGGTCGAACAACTTTATGACGATGTAGTAGGCCGCTTTGTAGCCGGATATCGTCTCTCGGAGAATATGTTTGGGCCTGCGGGGAAAAAATTATATAAAATAATATTCATTGCAGCGCTCGAACTTTGCCATGTTTTCAAACAGTATATATAGATTATATACTATACAATTTATAGGGGGAGGCGAAGTTGCAAACAAAATAAAGTATACCATAATATTATATAGTTTTTTTCCGGTACATAAAAACTCTTTTAATTCAATACTTATTGCGAACCAAGTGCAGAATCATTTCAATTTTCAACTGATTGGATCCTCAAACAATAATATTGACACATATTTAATCAAACATATTACTATTATACGTCTATATTTATACTGATTTAGGGAAAAACAAGCTATAACCAAGTAACAATAAAATATAATATTTTCATTTGATAAACCGTAATCATTATACGTTTTGCATGCGTATTAATTTTTCACTACATATATATTTTACAAAACTGCGAGCACAGTTTTAAAAATTCCTTTCGAAAACCGAATGCACATAAATATATAGAACATAAGTTTATGTTGTCACTCTTTCGAGGGTAGCGCTCTATTAAACAAATATATAAACAATTCGCATAGAGTAAAACATAATCGCGATACGAAAAAGACAATTAAAAAACGAACATAAAATTAGAGTGTCTTTCGGGTCGCAGTACACATACGATCCAAGACACTAACCACGCTTTCCCTATTTTTCTTAAATTTACAAAATGCTACCTCAGCTCATTTACTTCATTGGCTAATGGCTATTGTATCATATTATTGTCAATGATAAAAATGTTTTCAGTGCTAGCATACATACGACAATATAATTGGTATATATAGCGAATTTAAACGAAACATTTAATCTCACTCGATATCTTATGAGCCACAGGCTACAGTCGACATGATATAATTAATATAAAAATGTGTTATAATGGCGAAGGAAATAGTAAGAACGGTCATTAAAATATAATGATTAGTTTTTCTAATCGATAAGATGCGATTGCAAAAAGGAAAAGACGGAGAAAACATAGTAATATTATATTCCATCGGAGAAGATACTAAAACGCGCGTGTTTTATTATACATGCAATCTCTATGCAGTAGGTTTTTACAATTTTATTCGGCAGAATAGCTTTGTAATAATTTAGCGAGGACTAGCGTTAGATCACTGTGAATCTGGCGGTCTGCGGACACATTTTTCACGTTTAGATTTTAAATTTTTACATGATTTTTACGTTTCGTTCCGGCACATGATGTATACCTATCTATACAGTGTACACCGTGGTTTTACGAGTTGTGCGATACGGGTGATTATATTAATAATAACGGTATGATAAAAACGTATTTGTCAATATATGTGAAATCATTTAAAGCAGTGCGTGCACAGACCCATAGAATAATAGGTTTGAGACCTCGGATCTTGGTACGGTGATTTAAAACGGTCGAGTGGTACGCTCTATATCGGTAGGTCCGTCGTTTAATATAAGGCAGTATTTAAGTTCAAAGTACGGAACAAGAGTATATCGGATCGATCCACATAGTGATAGGTGTTCTGATCGGGATTGAATTGCGATACGGTAGAATACGTTGTATCATCACGTGAAGCATGAGTAGACAAACGCGCAATACCTACCGTACATTTAACGTAGTATATACTATATAATATAACAATGTTTATGTTCGAGTGACTGCTTATATATACATGTGCTCGTATAATATTATATATGGTACGGCAGGCATCAGTTTTGTGCGAATTGCATCATACGACCACGAATCGGAGCCGGCGATGAAAGAGATCTGTGGCTTTTGGGAAGATTAGGGGTGCCCTGCAGTGAAATGTGACTCGCTGCAGGATAAGGCGTTGGCTATACTTATTACGTTCTTATAGTGACAGTTTAAGAGAGCTTAATAGTTTGGAAACCATTCCGACGTTGGTCTCTTAAATATATTTTCCATTGAAGAAAACTCGGAGAGTGGATGGCCGATTAATCGTGTATATTGTGTATGCGTTCGGAGTTTTATTTAAGTATACATTATTGATAGGCTAAGACATTTTATATAGTAACTGTCATTGATCCGCACATCGTATTAGTTTGTAAATATCATCCGAAGAAAATTAAACTAGAAAAAAAAAAACGCGGAACTTTGGAGAGAAAAAATGATTGAAGAAGAATAATGTGACAAAACGCAAAAAAGTCTAATCAACCCAATACTGTATGCGTATATACTTACGATTCAAAATGCCGACTGAAAGCTTAACTTTCCATGTACTGCATATTTAATCTCGTGTTTTTGAACGATGAAAAAATAAGACATTTTAACAAAACACGTCACAAAACACCTTTGAAATAAATTTTTTTTTAGATTCTGAACGGAATGATGGAATCTATTGATTTTACAATAATGTGTTTTTTTTTTATTTTTTTTATTTTTGTGTCTGACGACACTTTTTTTGGCAGTAAAAATGCATCGATTTTCTCAAACAGCAACTTTTCTGATAGGAAAGTAAATGCAGATGGTACTTGGGCAAGTCAAAAATCCAACTTTTTAATACTTTTTAAAAAAATTGAATAAAAAACGATAAAAAAATTACAAAAAAAAACGGGAAATTTTATGCAAAATCACGTTTTTATAAAATACATTTTTTTTAAAAACGAAAAACCACAACAACTTGAAATTTTCATCAAATTTTTATATTGGCGTTTTCTATACATGGTTAAGTTTTCAAAGTATTTTGACATATTTTGACTTATTTATAGACAATTTAAATTTTCGATTTTTGTAAAAAAATTTTTTTTAAGGTTCAAAATTTTAACACTAGGTTGTCCATATGCTAATCTTTAAAAATATATAAAAAAATTTCTATCGGACTTAAAAGAAAAAAATTTATGACTGTTTGAAATTTAAATTTTTACCAAGTTGCATTATAATTCAATTTAAATATAAAATACTATATTATTATATACACATTTTAGACAAATATATTAACTCCGTTCAGAATCGTTATTCGTATACAATGATATCTATCATTACATTCAAATTTAACAAATCCATTGTAATAATGACCTATCCTATAAACGAGGTGCACTCCACCCTCAACTGTACAGCAAAGCGAGGCCCATCCATTCTTTTTTTTTTAGAATTATTTAAAACTTATTATAGTAGGTATTTGAATATTACACTTAGAAAATCAACGATTGATTATAACGCGATTTTGTTCACCGGAAAGAATAAATTCAAATAAGATGTGTTCACCTCTGAATATACTTCTAATATTGAGTTCTACCAAACATTAGTAAAAAGGATTTAAGCAGTTCTCCAACTATATATTATACCTTGTACCTCGGAAGTTTGGCTATAAATTTTGCGACAAATTGCGTACACATTTGGAGGCTAATAAATAGCCATAAATTATCCATTAATGTACAAACATTTTATTACATGTTCCAATACCTTTTACTTACGTTTTGATTTATTTACAACGATTGTACTTTATGAAAAAAAATACTAAAATACTACTCGCTGTAACTTTATGTGGTCACTTTTTTTTCATCAATTTCATCGAGTGATATATATGAGGACATTTAAAATCGATTGGTCTTATTTTTATTTTCATGTCTATTGCAACATGAGCTTAAGGATTCTATAGAAAATCATTCGAAGTACTGAATCCTCGTAAATAATTCTTCTAAAAATGTCCGTTATATATATATATATATATATTTAAAGATTTATAGGGACGCGTTCAAGTAGAATTATCAGGCAATTCTTTAGAATATATTTTTTTATTAATCTACAAGTTTTTCAAGAGAATAATTGTTTATGATCATTGATTTTTGGTTTCGATAACCATTTTATCTTAAATTTAATACTAGTATTACTATACAGTAATACTGTTTATGACTTTATATAATATAATATATATTAATATAATATATATATATATATATATTTAATATTTATATGTATTATAGGTTTTATTGTATTATATATTGATGATTAGGTCATTAAGCTTTTATGACGTAGGTATAGTCCTGAATTAAATGGATAATTTAGTCGTACCTAACAACAGCACAATTTAATATATAGGACTATGTAGGTAGGTACAACTAAGTATCGGCTAGTATTTTATCACACAATATTCCCTCAGACTACGGTATTATAAGTATTTGGTAATATTGCGGCGTGGTGTGAATAATTCAAATCGTTCTAAATCGACCGCGTTTCAAGAGTATATTATTATAGTCATCTCGTGCCTGATTGAGGGTTTTTTGTAATACGATATTGTTAATCACCAGAGAGTTTAAAGCTATATAACCACCAGGGATCGTAGATAGTCCACCCTACAGTCGCGTGTTTATAAATACATTGCGATATGCTGGGTAAAAAAAAAAAAAAAAACCGTAGAATATTTGGTGGTCGGGAAAAACAGCGGACCACATGCAAATTATTCGAAAGGCCGTGTTCACATGAGCTATTTCGATCGCGTTATTTCCACCCGAAGCAGAAATGCGATTTAACGAGCTGCATCGACTTCGGTGCAGTGGGCTGTGGTTTGTTTAAATACACTTTCTATTCTATACGACTATATATTATTATATAATATACAAAACACCAATACTGATTTTAAAACGTAAAACGGCGTAAACCGCGTTGGGCTTTTAGATTTTTGGAACAAGCCAGAAACATTGTAAAAAAAATGCATAAAAAAAAATCAAAACTTTACGCCCTTATTACAACGTCGTCGTTGGCGCGTGCGAATCGTTTTTGCTGAATTACCAAGGATAATTGAAAAAGGTTATTAAGTTATGAATTTTTTTTTTCGTTACGAATTTCGCTCCTCGACCTAATACCAAATACGCGATGTACGGACTGTAATAATTCATTTTTTTCATTCGATTAAGACTTCTGCGCGTGTCATTGATATTAATAATAATATGTTAGCGAGACGATAACTAGATTTAAATTCGAGCACAGATGATGGGAAGAGAGGGGGAAGGGCTAGCGTACCAAATCCGGTGCTTTACCTGTCCCAAGCGCGCGTCAGTCGTACGCGAAAAATGTGTACAATAATTACATTATGCACGCGTCTGAGCGCTGTTCACGGGTTACTGATGTCTTAATTACTATCGTTGTCGAGTCTTTTTTGTTGTAATTTTTTCGGTTAATTTCTAGTAGTTCCGGTGCGTGCTCAGCCGTATTTACAAAATATAATCAGGGGCGATATACGAGAATGAGTGTGTAATATATTGGTCGATTCATTTTTGCACCTAATCAAGTACAACAATAATAAAACACATTACACAACGGTACCTCTGTTATCGAATAACCTATAGGTAAAATTTGCGAACTATCGACAACGTGGAAAGCAGTCCGAAACCTCGCGGTGAAGTGTACGTGGCAATAAACGATTTTTTCACTTCGAAGTAGAGAAAACAAGATAAGTGTGTGTGGAGGACTATAAACGAATCGAATCCCCGCACCGTTGTTTTACTCGATCCGTTTTATTATTCTTGTCAACCCGTTATACAACGATTTTTCCTTAGTCTCGATATATATTTTCAAATGGAAAATAAAAGGCACCCTAGGAACTTTTTAAAGTAATATTAAATTCGTAATATTTTAAAGCAAATTCATTTAGTTCTAAAAAATGTATACTCAGCATCATCTCTGATTTAATAACAATGGAAAACAATATCTAGTATATGATTCCCTCTACTGAGTCTCCACGTGGGTTAACGTTTAAATTAAAAATAATCTTCTCGCTGTAGATTTCGGCAATGACTATGAGTATGATTTTTGTCTTCAGTTTTCGAAGCGGTTTGTTGATATACTATATACACGTGTAGTTTCACATAACCTAACAGAAGAAAGTCGTGAGGCGTGATGTCACAGTACTTGGCATGCTGGCCGCACTCTTGATTACTGCGAAAATAAATCACTTAAGTCGGGAATTTGATGAAATCAAATCCTTGTGCGGATCTATATAATACTATATACTTTACTCCATACCGTTTGAGCACGGTTCTTCACCAGTCGGTCAGTTTTTGTGGTACAATATTCTGTTCGATCATAATCTGTCGCTTTCAATACAAATTTTCGAACAATCGACGAGCTTGCCGTATTCATAAGAATATAACAAATTTCGTATACGTTTTCATAGGAAGTGTGACGGACCAAGGGTGTCAAAGAGGCTCGGAAGATTATGAGCTAAAAATGAAGCTTATTAATACTTATACTATATTTTGAATAATGGAAATTTTTAGTCAATAGTTTTATGGTTATAACAATTAAACTTTTTTTACACTCGTTGGTTTTTTTCATATAATTTTTATTAATATGACATAATCGAGGTACCAGGAAGTGATTACCTTCTCACATTGTCCACCTCTGGGTGAGCGTATGACGTATGTCATATATATATATATACAGTAAATCAATATTATTTCTTAATTCGTGTTGCTTGACACCGAATCGCATTTTTTTATTATTTTCTCGATCAAATTTATATTTATATCGTGCGGTCATGTCGAAACGACTGCGGTTTTCTTCTTTTTATCCGGTCGAATCATCGTGATGTAGAACACTTCTAACGAGTTCGTTGTTTTGAATTTCACGTGTTCACAGTTTACAATAAAATAATACGTAATATTAACACGATATTATCGTTAAAAATGTTGAAGATTACGTTGATTAATTTTTCCCTTTCTAAAATTGCGTTTTTTATTTTATTCATTTATTGGAGAAGGAAAAATAATTCAGCATAAAATGCACCAGTTTTCATATAACATGATTAATGATTATATATTTATATATATTTATTATATATATGAGTACACATGTTGAGTAGATAATATATTTTTTTTTTCTCCAAATTTTGAGTGAAATCATCTCGGTATATTTATCGATTATCTTGTAGTAGTACAGTATCCAATTTGTAATTTTATGTAAACGCTTATATACGAAATAAATTTTATATTTCTACAAATAGAAACGGTTTGGTAATGATGAATATATACCGTGTAGTAGGTGTAGGTATATACTGAGTATTATTGTTGTCAGAAAGTAATATTTTTTCAGAAACAGTCGTCGGACTTTTTTATCCAACTTTTTTTCGGTACTTTTAACTCCACTGTAATTGATTATATAAGGTCGAACTGATTGCATTTATTTAATTTTTAAAATTTTTAAAATTTTTTTACCGCATTTTTTTTTTTTTGTCGGTCACTACATGATAAACATTTGACTGAAAAACACACACTCACTATTATCGGTCGGTTCATGGGCGGATTTAAATATAATTAATCGAAATATTTTTGCAGCTCGAGTGGAAATCAATTGGTCCGCAAATAGGTATTTATTTTGAAATGAAATTGATGGTTTTTGTTCCGTGACGACATACATGGGTAATTTTCCGGGGAGGGGGAATCGTACTTTTCTCAAGTTCAATTGTTGGTGCTGAATTGTTCCGCATTCGCGTTTCAGGAGTGTGAGGTCGGGGTCGGGGTTTTTTTTTATCGTTTCCCGGGCATATAGTTTCAGTCTATATACGCGTTAGTATGACGTGTGACATTTGTTTTGTTAGCAATTCGTTTTCAAACGAATGGTTTTTTTCATATTTCATCATCCAACAAAAGTCATGAATAAATACTCAAACTAATCTCACATTCCGCGAGTGGGTCTACAGCCCTCATAAATGAACTTGTCTTCTCTTATCAATGTGTTCATTTTTTTCGATTTGTCAAAAAAAGAAAAAACATTCCATGTTGTTTTTTATTAGCTATTCTAATTAAAATTTGAATGTTTTGCTTTGATTACTTTTTCGCCTTTACGGTTTATATTTATATAGAGTTATTATACTATATTATATTCATTACGATGATATTAATTTTGCTTATTTTTCACTATAATTTAATACCACCTTGAAATCCGATGGACAATGTAAAGATATAAAAAAATGTTTATTATTATACAAAATTGGATCATAATGAAATTTTCGGAAAATAAATGTAATTTGATATCGTAACTATGTATAATAATGTAGTAATAATATACCTTATTATAAGATTAAGTTACAGTTTATACAAATATTTAAAATGGTTTCCATAATTTGGAATAAATAGCAGTGTTACTTTATACACTTTTAATTATGATATTGTGTAATGTTTACTTAATTATTATTGATTGTCTTATTCCAAAAAAATACTGTAAAAGTTGAATTCATGGAATAATTATAATGACGAAGATAATTATATATATATATACTATAAAACATTATATTATTATAAATTAATTAATAATTGCTTGACCAATTTTTCTAGAAACGTTTAAATACTTTAAATACCCCGGAATATATTTTTATTAATAATTACAACTTTTGTTCCTGATGTACATGAAATTAAAAAAATTGTAACTAGGATTGTTATTAAGAGTGATCACATCAATTTTTGATTCTATTAATGTACGTGTACTGGAGTTTTTCATCGTATTTTTTTGTCGAAATTATATATTCAATATTGATTTTTTGTTTGTCTAAGTTTTTAGCTATGCTGAAGGTTAAAATCGGGACCTATAGAAAATCCTAACCTGACCTTGCGCGTAATATTATTTTAATAATAAACACAAGATTAAGTTTTTCTACCCACATTTTTGTATTCATCCAGCTATACTACGTATACGTGGTATACATATTTTACACACGTCATATATTAGATTAAAGTCTATGTGGTAGTGACAAAATAAAAATGCACAAATGTTTAATAATTATCTTGCAGTAGGTGGGTAAATGAGAGAGTGTGAGACGTTGGCCAGGCAACGATATATTACTTGCCCTTGCTCTGGGTCTAGACCGCTGCAGTATACGCTACGGAGACAGTGTTGTAATAATATGAAAACCATTTGTTAATTTATAATTTAACCCTCGATTTTTTATTGAAATATCAAAACGCTTGTGGCACATTATTATTATAATATGACATATTTTCCATTTTTTCCCCATCGCTTCAAGGGCCTACCATAATATTATATAAATTATCCGACAAACTATAATATTGAATCCCATTAAATTCACTCAATACATGCAACATATACATGTTATGTGTTCACGCAAAATATGCGTTTTTAAAATTATCGATCTTTATATTTTTACGCAGATATGTGAATAAGATATCCAATTACTCCGCATGTATATGATAAATGATAACATAGTATTCTGTGGACGAATATAAACTGCAACGCGTGATTTTCCAGTGAAACTAGAATATTATAATCAACGATATTTTAAACGTATTAAATAGCTTTGATCGTCTATTTTTGTGAATTATGGATAAAGAAAAATAAAGATTTTTTTCGATTTTTCCCCATTTAGAATGTAATATATGACTTGAATTTTTGTGCACAAACTTTACAACCATTAATTATTATATCCATTAAACTTTATAGAATCTTATATAATTATTTAAAAGTTGATAAACAACTTTCTGTCGACTGTAAATACTTGTATAATAATATACCGTAAAGGTGTATTGTGTATATATATACGTATATAAAACTTGACGTTTATTATGTTGAACTTTGGTGTGTTACGATTTGTTAAGATTTCGAAGTATAATTATTTTTATTATAGGTTCTGAAGTTTGTTGAGAAGTCAACGAAAAGCAGTTGGATTATTTTTCAATTTTGTTTTTTATTCACATTTTAATGAACTCATATAAGTAAGTATATAAATAAACATTTCGTTTGGTTCTAATTTTGGTACATTTAAACTTTTCCTATACGGCTATATGCTAACCAAGTAAAGTAATAATACCAACATTACTATAAGTAAGCCCAAATTAAGGATCGGAACACGGGTAAATAAAACCAATAGAACAACATCAAATTTTAAACCTTAATTAATTTAAAAAAAATATACTTTTGACTAGTTGTGTTATGTATTTATAATGTATACATACTGTATGGCGAACCAATTGAATTTCCAAACTATAAAATAACTGCGCTTGTTACATTCATGATATTTTTCTAAATATATAACGACTGGGATTAATTACTCCGAATCAAGTTATTATGTACTCGATCTCTCTCTGTTAATTTATAAACGCACTCCAGGGAATGATTGAATAGTATTACTATTTATCACTGTAATTACCAATGATTAAATACCTTTAGTTATACTAAACTTGTATAGTTACTGTATAGGCTATATAGGAGATACGGGAACGTGATCGAATTTCATGATTCTCTCGTATTCAATATGTTATTATGAATTCTAGAGACACATTTTCATCATAATAAACGTCAAATAATTTTGCCATGATAAATTATACATACAATTCAATTTATATTTGGAGTCTGCTCTTTAATCTTGATACTACCTAGTATATAAGTATATTGACTTTGGAAAATGTTGGAAAAAAGATTATTTTTATTGTTATGTTTACGGGTGTGTATTGTGTACACCACGTCTTTTTATTTTTGATGAAGTGCTGCGATACTTATGAATAATATAACTTAATAACTAATAATACTTTATGACTATGAACTTTTAATACTATAGTATACTAAAAGTGACTAACATAATTCTAGTTTACCAATCATTAAATTAGGCGTAAAATATACCGACAAGTGAAAAAATTATTTTTACATTTTTTTTTTTTTTTTGAGACGAGAAGAATATGTAAATTACTACAAAAATGATTTGATTGTCCGTAAAAAAAAAAAAAATGTTTTACAATAGAAGGCCTATAAAAATAAGATGAATGTAAAATAATAATAAAATAAAATGAACCTTTTCGGCTAACACAAAAATAATATACCTTAATTACCTTAAAATAATATGTACCTTAATAAAAAGATATATAACTTGATAATTTTCCGGGATTCAAATATGATAGATCACATGTTATACGTGGCTTACCGTGTTTAAAAACGTATAAAGGAAAACACATACAAATAGCTACAAAAAGATAAAAGTAAAAGGATGAAAAAACTGGTTTTTAACATAATATATTACACTATACGTCGGATACGTTTTTTGAAATTTTATTTTTTCAATTGCAGGTTATTCGTCGTAATAATATTCTTCCTTTTACTGAACCATTCAGTGATACGAAATAAACTAGTCGGGCTAGTGACGGTAAAATGGAAACGAAGGCCAACCACACATACTTGTGCCAAAGTGAAAATATTGGATATTACAGTTGCGTGGCATGGAAAGCGGTGAAAACAAGCGCGAGCAAGGAGATTTATCGAAAATAAAATAGAAACGAAGAAGAAGAAGAAGAAAAAAGTTATATTAACACGGTTAATAATTATTCACGTCGCGAGCGCCGAAACAAAGTCGATCCATCAACCGAAACGGTCAAAACGTGTTTTTTTTTCTCTTCCTCGCCTGTCCGCGAAAAGCCATATTGTACCGCAAACGCCGCTATTGCCGCGATGATCCGACGGCGGAGAAGACACGCGCACTCGGCGTGATGGTGGCCGTTGTCGTCGTTGCCTCTGTTTCCACTAAAACCGCTGTACCACGGCCGTAGACTTCCAATTACTCGCGGCGAACATAAAAGGAGAGAGAGACCGAGACAGAGGGAGAGAGAGAGAGAGAGAGAAGACGGAGAGATGACAAGACGTGCGAGCTCAAAACTTTCGTCCGGCCATTAATCACGCGACAGATTAGTCAAAAACTTCTGCGCTCATCGTCGCCACCGCCACACTGTACCGCCACCAACCCTTGTTTAGAGAGTCTGCGACGGTTTTCCACCGAGGGGACGGAATATACGTCCGCACATGCTCGTATGCGGGCGACGACGGAGAGTATAAAAACGACATATTTTGTAACGTATATAAATATACGGAATATATTATATAGATAATATATATATATATATATATATATATATACATAAATAGATGGCGCAGCGCTTCGAGACGATAAAAGGTCACCACTTCCTCTACTCGTATTCTACCGCGGCCCCCGGGCTGTGTGAACGAAAATCCTGTGAAAAGAACGAGGGACGACGACGACGACGACGACGATGACTACGATGGACGACGACGATGCAGACGACGTCGGAGTAGCGGAGAAATTAGGGACGAATGTATAATTAATGACTTTGACTCATGCAGAACCACCAAAAGAGGTTGTTTGTTCTTGTGTCCCCCCTCCGAGTTTTTTTTTTTATTTTCCTGCACCACCGTCACCGATTTCTCTTACAAAGGTTTTATATTTTTCTTTCGGTTCTCTTCTCCGTTACACACTGAAGTCTGCAGCGTAGGTATAATACTTTTCGAAATAAAAAATAAATCATGTTTTCTTTATTCCAAAACCCTTTCGCGTTCCGCAACATTTTTTTTCAATCTCGACTCTCTCTCTCTCTCTCTCTCTTTCTCTCTCATTAATCGTCTTGTAGCATGTATTTAATGATGCTACCGCTACAACGCCAATAGGTACTCGCCACGCATGAAATCCTCTGTCGCACGAGGTTATTTTTGTTATTTATCAACGACTTTTCGCCGGGTGTTTCGACACGATATTCGCGTTCGTGTATTATATTCATATTACTATAAATAAATGACTCGATAACGTCCCGTCTACATAGCGAAATCTGCCTCTCGGAACTGTAGCATGTAAAAGTTGTGTAAAATCATCCTGACCATGTATTTCAACGAAAACGAATATTAAGGGTGCATGGTGCAGGTTAGATTGAACGAAAATGCGTCGTTTTTTTTTTTCAGTTTTATTTTTGAATTCTGTCCGAATCCTGGGTTTATAATAATTATCACCAAGCACTCTATCGCTATGAGGTTACACGTTTTCCGTACCGCGGCAAGAGATCGTAGCATAAAATACGCTGCAGTGGGCCGTGCTTCAAACCTACATAAGTCTCGTAATTTTTTCGGAGAACCGTGCGGAAAACTGCGTCAAACGCCGTGTAATATTTGAAAGGATATTTTTTCGTCTTACAGACAACTTTGAAATTTAAACATTCGTCGTTTTTCTTGCAAATTTCCAAGAAACTTATCGTCTTTTTTTGTGAAGCCAAGAGTATAACTATCACACCTTTGAATTTATCTGTTGCGTAAAATATTTTACTATACTTCTGTTCATCAAGAAAGCATGCGCGTTGGATGACATGGAACTTTGTTGTTCCTACTGATGACATGAGTATTGTCACCGAACAAAACAGAGTTCCGGGGCAACTGAATTTACAGAATGCATACTTAAAAACAGTCTGTGGGACAAAGCGTACACAATAATGTTTGTACACGATTGCCGTTAATATTGTCTAGGTTAGGTTATTATTTATTTTTTCACCGCAGTTGGAAGTACGAAAAAGTAGAATAAAATGAAAAAAAACACTAGTGTATAAGTCAATTTCCTTTTATTTATAATTTTAAATTATTGTTTTTATGAATAATAAAATACTTTTAACGTAAACGCTCAAGAGTTCTGACTGAAAAACAAAGAGTTTTTTGAAGAGTAATTTAAAGTTATACCGTCAAAATAAAATCAATTGTTCCATTTATTTTTTTTTCTTTTACTGTACAATAGAAATGTTACTTTATATATTTTAGATTTTGAACGGAGTGATGGAATCTATTGATTTTACAATGATGTGTGTTTTTTTTTTTTGTGGCTGACGACACCTTTTTTGGCAGTAAAAATGCTTCGATTTGCTTAAACAGCAACTTTTCTGAAAGGAAAGTGAATGTAGATGGTACTAAGGTGAATTAAATATCCAACTTCTTCAATAATTTTTAAAAAAATCGAAAAAAACGATAAAAAAATTACAAAAAAAACGGGAAATTTTACGCAAAATCACGTTTTTACAAAATATATTTTTTTTAAATGCTCTAACTCAAAAATGAAAAACCACAACAACTTGAAATTTTCACCAAATCTTTATATTGACGTTTTCTCTAAGTGGTTAATTCTTTAAAGTATTTTGACATATTTTGACTTATTTATAGACAATTTAAATTTTTGATTTTTGTAAAATTTTTTTTTAAAACATCTATAAAATTTAATTGGCTGGCCGAAAACTCTTGAAAATTTAATACAATATTAATTATAAGTTATACTTATTGTAACTAAAAATATTGGAGATCGTTTCACTCAAATTTTTTTGAAAAGCTCATAAAGTAGAAATTTGTATAAAATATGTTAAAATCGCGATAATTTGCAAGTTATTTTGTAGTTGAAAATTCATAAAATTTTTTCTGTTTATAACTAAGGTTCAAAATTGTAACACTAGGTTATCCATAAGTTACTCTTTAAAAATCTTTAAAAAATTTCTACCGGACCAAAAGGAAAAAATTTTATGACCGTTTGAAATTTGAATTTTTACGAAATTGCTTTATAATTCATTTTACATATAAAATACTATATTATTATATATACACATTTTAGACAAACATATAACTCCGTTCAGAATCGTTATTCGTATACAATGATATCTATCATTACATTCAAATTTAACAAATCCGTTGTAATGACCTATCCTTTGAACGAGATGCACTCCACCACTAACTGTACAGCAGAGCGAGACCCATCCGGTTTTTTTACCATGCGTTTATGTATAAAAAGTATTTTATCAAGTACGCTTTGTATATAATTAATACATATCAATGCATGAAAATTATTTTATTTTTTATACCTTATGATCTTCTTGTTTTTAATATTTTATTGACATTTTCATTTGTCCGTTATCTTAGTAAAAATACTGTTTAACAATAACTACACTGTTAAAATTGGTTGATTTACAATCTTAATTTTACTAAACTATTTTAAGTAACCTAAATAAATAAATATGTGCAAGACGAAATTAATAAAGTTACCCAAAGATCTAAATTATTTTTGTTCTGTTATCGGTGAGGGTTATATAATATATTTATATATATATATATATATATATATATATATATATATATGTGTACTAATTGTATAGTGATTTAAGTTATATAATGATACCGGCCAATTGGATATTCTTACTTTGTATATTAAAAATATTATTTATTTTAGCAAGTTGTATTTATCGAAGAATAAATAACTATTATTTTGTTGCTAAGTTTATTCACTTTACCAACATTGCTGTTATGCATAAAAATAAAAATATGATAAAAATGTATTTTAAAGAATAATTGAACATCTCTTCGTGGAAACTCCTTATTATCATTATTTTTATTTTAGGTTCGAATGCGCCAAATATGTATTATTTCCTGGGAAATGATTTGCAAGTTGAAAAGAAAACGAATAGAAAAGAAAATGAAATTTAGTGCCATTTTTCATTCACCTAGTGTGCATATTTTTGTACTTGAGAATAAAGCAAAATAAATTACATCACAATATAATACATATCTACATAATATTATAGTTATTAAGAGAACTAAGAAATGTTGCTTTGTAGTTTGTACATGATGGTGTCATGACTCATGATCGATTACCGGCTGACCTATAACGAACGAATTAATTTGGATTGAATATCTTGGAAGTATTGTGCGCTTAGTGAAAATTCGCCGTTGCTGTGGTTTTTACTGTAATAGGTTTTCAAGAAAAGCGTATGCACACCACAAGGGTCGTACACCAATAATGACATATAATTTCACATTTACTCATAAATTTAATCGCAAAAGTGTGTGTGCATATTATTACACGACTCAGGCTGTTCAAGTTTTCCATGAGGGATCGTTTTCAGAAAATTATAGATATAACATACATCATAATTCCGGAGATTGAACAATATAAAATACGATCTCGGTTCGGACTAGGAAAAAAAAAACATCCGTATACATTACAGACTACAGTTATTGTGATATTTATTTTTTTTCGCGCTCCGTAATCGTTTTAACCAAGCTTACAGCATATTGTTTTCTGCACTCCTCTGTTCCCACGTCCTAGATCGCTATATTTTTATACATCGCGAAGTCGTATTGCGATTCTCGACGTCCACGTTGTACGATACCATTCCACACAATAATAATGTATCCGTTTGTCGCACGTTCTGACGTGACCGGATCATGCGATGTTAATTTTGTTATAATATAATCATACAGACATTTAGTTGTACAAATACCCGTAACGTCAGTGACTAATGCATTATCATTATTACACGTAATCGAAATGATGTAGGGGATAACTGCCAATAAATGATGTAAAAGTACACACCCTTTTGAAAATCCTCGGTCTAATTTTTTTTTTTTTTCAAGCAACGATTATACAATAATATAATTAAAAACAATACAACTTAAAAAATAGAATAGCTTTTATATACATTATTCTGCTAAGTGCTTAAATGGTCACACAATTCGTGTCGAAAAATCGAATATTCAACAATAATCCAAAAAGCACACGTATCATTGCTCCACTCGGAAGTCAGAATATAAAAATATGGAAAATGTGTTGTAGTTGTTGTCGTTGTATCATTTGAATCTTTTGTTAGAGATTTAATATACGTGTGTTTCTATCGAAAACCTGTAATATTTTACTGTGGGCGCGAAAGGGAATATGTTGTGTCTTCCCACACGTCGAACGTGAAATGTCTATTCGTACGTACATTTACATGTATATTATTATTAGTGTATATTATATTCTTTCCGAGTGTCATCCATCATGGAATTTCATTTATACGCACTTTTGTACATGCGCTTCCGATCTAAACACTCACTTTTATTAACTATCCAGTTGCATTTAACGCGATGAAATCGTCTGTACTGCAATAACCACATGATAGGTAAAAGAGTTTATTACCATTGATTGTCGGGTGCTAGGAAAATTATTATTTCACTTTAATCGTATGTTTCACTCTTGACTTATGTCATATCAATTTCACGAAATTTGCACGAAAACTCAGGTTGCCTAAATTATTGTTGATATTTGTAAAGATAATGTGTGGGAGTGTGTGTTTGTGTGTGTTTGTGTGTGTATTCCTTCTGAAATAAAACAAAAGTTAAATTTTTCTCTTCCAAAGACATTTGTACGAATCTCTCGTGGACGAAAAAATCATGAATAATACTATACGCAATAAAAAGACGGAGGAAAATGAAAATTTCGCATAAATACGACGGCAGTTGTACGTACAGACCGTACCAAGAGTGTAAAAATACAAGAGTTCATCCGGTTATTATGTATTTCAATGTCACATGAAACTGAACCACTACGTATATATATATATATATATATATGTACAGGAGAAGTAGGTACCTACGAAACAATTCGAAATCCTGGTGTCACCCCAGTCGCTACTGCCGTCGTTTTGAACAACTTCCGCGTAATAATTTCGAGAAACGATAATGGTTTCTTGTTGAAAAAGAAAAATAAAACGTAAAAATAAATTAAATAAAGTCAGCGTCTCGTTCCTTGTGTTCTTGGTATCGTGTGTGGGATAGAGAAGATGCTGTACCACCTGTACCTTTGCGAATGAACACATTTCAAAAGTATTCCGACAAAACGTTCGAGTATAATTATAATTACCATCCGAAAAATGATTCATAATATTATTTATACTTTGAAAATAATATTCTACTTTGTTCGGGATTTTTATTAATTGTTCGACTCTTCTTTCCTTTATTTTCTTGATTTTTCTCTCTGACTCTTGTTCGATTATTATTATTATTTTTTTAAATTTTTTATAATAAGCGTAACTTCTTGATCAATGTTAATTATTATTACTACGCGTTCTGCTAATTAAGATGAAAATATAATAAACAAACCCGATTCCGTTCTGTAGGACAAAAGCGCAAAAACAGTAATAATTGACACAAGACATTTTTAAATATTCCATTAACATTTAAAACTGCCTATACTACTATAATAAAATATATATACTGCTATAGTAGTTGCGACGATGTATATCACACTAGTTTGTGACGATATTAGTACTAATAGTTTCTACTATAGTCGCTCTGTAGAGTCTATAGAATATGATCGTAATTATTTTAATTATGTTATCATCCCAGGTCGCAGAACCCACGAGTAAGAACGCATTCATTTCAAATAGTGTCAATGGTTGCCATCTTCTATTTTATGCATCATATCTATCACCATGCCTTGTATGACTACCTATATTTGCTTGTTACATTATAATATGTATGCAGGTTGAAAATTTTATATTTTGATAGTTAAAAAAAAAAAAAATAAAATAAAAATAAAGAACACTATGAAATAAGAATTTTGCGTATACGAATCAGCTGGCAGTTGAAACATTTGCAATCGCAGGTGTGCTACAATCGTCATCCGAGAAGACTACAATGACTTGATTGGCTTACAAATATCGCATGTGAGCAGTATATGTTTAATTGTTAAGGGGTGGAAGGAACGAAACGAACGATATATCCATCTACGTATCAGGAATCTATACTCACGAAAATATTAATAGACGGACATTACGACACGCGTTTATATGTACATGTTTTTAATGAGTCGTCTGTGTTTTCGAATAGCGAATACATTTTAGATCCTGAGCAAAACGAGGAATGTATTTAACATTAAAATAATGCGGATTCGGTTCGCAAAAAATTCAAGACGTTCTTATAATATTACCATAATATATTATCGTATAGCGCGCACGGCGATTATATCTCCTTTACTATAATTATTATGTGTATAGAATAATCTTACCCGTCCATCAGCATTTTCGTCCGATTCCTGACCCAGTAGTTGATGGATTTAGGATAGGATTCCACATGACACTCGAGCGTGACGTCTGTGCCTATCGGTGCTCCCAGCAGTTGGTTGGGTACCGCGATCACAGGTGTAACTGAAAGCAGAAAACAAGAGCAGATTTTAAGATCATAGACTTGTACATATTGATATGAGATAGATCCGTAGAGCTTGTTCCAAAAGTTCTTAGGGGTAGAGGGGGTAGTATAATTCAAAATTCATTTAAGTTCCTGATATTTGTGTGGTAAATTAATATAAAGTAAATAATTTAGATTTTTATTATAAAACAAAATCAATGGTTATAAATCATAATTTATTAGCCAACTCATGCAATTTAAACACTCATCGAAACCATAAATTTATCAATAAATTAATATTATGGATTTTCTTTTTGGTTTTGGGAGGGTTAGACCCTCTATCATTCTTGTAATTACGCCACTATTTCGGAGCAACGAACGAACTTGTACATTGTCATTGACCATCGACAGCTATACTGCGTATGTAAATTCAACGTTAATATACATCGGTAGAGCATTGTGCCACGCGCGCATTATTACCGTTTTACCAGCGATATTGTGTCCCGCGTTTGCGGATATTGGAAATCCGACGACGACCGGATTTGATGCGCACACCTACACCGTGTGTATAACGCGACAGATGACGCCACCCACGCTGCTTGCAAATTTAATACACCGGACTGGATTGATTATTTTACCGGAAGTCTTGCTCTTCCTGGCCCGTGCGACAATCATCGGAATTATCAGCGCTTCCGGCACGTATTCATTATACATATAACTACGGTATACCCACGAGGCAAACACGTGCTCCGATATAATTTGATTTCAGCGTAACGATGATGGGTTCGCGTTGAATTCATTTTTATCATTAGCGTTATCCTTAAAAAAAATATAAGTGTAGCGAAACATAAAAAGTAACCACCCAACCTCACCAATATTCATCCATTAACATTCCATTTACTGAATAGTGTAATAAACATGTTAAAAAATGTAATTCGTATTCTCTAAATTATACTATATAAATGCCTTAACATTATTATATATTATATATTAGTAATACGTTGTATAATGTTATATGTTCGGGGTTCGGTTTATGTATAGTAACGAGTTAGAAGATTTAGTAATCATAGAGTTATAGTCATTAAAAATAATAAATAATACATAAAACCTTGATATTTTTAAGCATATAAGCAAAAAATATAGTTCGACTGCAAAAAAAATGTAAAACGCTCAAAAATTTGATTTTCTTTTCACTATTGTTTTATATTTATGAAACAATTTATTTTGTGACGCATTTTATCGAAGTATTTTATCCGAGGGCAATGTAATGGAATCGCGTCTTAAAAAATTATTTCAAGAATATAGATCGGTAGGTAGTATAATTTACGCTATAACTTTTGTAAGTTATAATTATATATGATGTGAACCGTTATTTGTTTACATTTTAGACTCTGAACGGAGTGATAGAATCCATTGATTTTACAATGATGTGTGTTTTTTATTTATTTATTTTTTTTATTTTTGTGTCTGCCGACACCTTTTTTGGCAGTAGAAATGCTTCGATTTTCTCAAACAGCAACTTTTCTGATATGATAGTGAATGTAGATAGTACTTGAGCATGTCAAAAATCCAACTTTTTCAATATTTTTTGAATGCATCGAAAACAATGATAAAAAAATTACTAAAAAATGGGAAATTTTATGCAAAATCACGTTTTTACAAAATACATTTTTTTAAAATGCTCTAACTCAAAAACAAAAACCACAACAACTTGAAATTTTCACCAAATCTTTATATACATGGTTAAGTTTTCAAAGTATTTTGACATATTTTGACTTATTTATAGACAATTTAAACTTTCGATTTATTGTAAACATTTTTTTTTAAATATCTATAAAATTTAATTGGCTGACCGAAAACTCTTGAAAATTTAATACAAGGTTTATAATAAGTTAAAATTATCGTAACTAAAAAATATCGGAGATCGTTCCACTTTAATTTTTTTTATAATCCCATAAATCTCAAATTTGTATAAAATATGTTAAAATCACGATAATTTGCAAGTTATTTTGTAGATAAAAATTCATAAAATTTATTCTGTTCATACTTAAGGTTCAAAATTTTAACACTAGGTTATCCACAGCTTACTCTTCAAAAATCTATAAAAAAATTTTTATCGGACCAAAAGGAAAAAAATTTATGACCATTTGAAATTTAAATTTTTACGAAATTGCATAAAATAGTGATTTTTCGTCAAACGATTTTAAATATTTGTTATAATTCAATAAGTATAAGTCGCAGGAACATGAAATTTTTACCAGCTATTAAGATTAATATTTTCTTTATGTCATACTTTTTTTAAAAATATTATATTAATTTTTAAGCCACTTATAGGCATTTAAAATATTTGCATTTTTAAAATTTTTTTTCATAATCGAGAATAAAAAAAATTTGGCTGGTACAAAATACTTGAAAATTTAATAGAAAATTTCACACAAGTAATTTTTATTGTCATTCAAAAATCATCAAAATCCATAGGTACAATTTTTTTTTTATAAGCGTTTGAATAGCGAATATTGACATAAAATTACATGTAAAATGTAATATAATATATAAAATTCTAGGCATCGCTCATTTGCGCCAAATTTACCTGTGTAAACATTTTAAATTAACGACTTGGTTAATTCATATATTTTAAAGACGTATTTAAAACGTATGTCTGTAACGTATAATAAAGTTTATTTTATAAGTCTATAGATTTTAAATATTCGTGGCATATAAATATAATTATCTTAGATAATTCTTTATTTTTAGAAGTAGTGAAATGTAGATCGTACAACATAATAAAACTGGTATAAAACTTATTTGTTTATCTTTCGATGCAATAATATACAAAGCTTTAAAATCTATAGACTTATAAAAATAACTTTATTTCACGTTACAGACACGTTTTAAATACGTCTTTAAAATATAAGAATTAACCAAGTCGTTAATTTAAAATGTTTACACAGGTAAATTTGGCGCAAATGGGCTATTGGAAAAAATATACCTTTTTTATTTTGGCGCAAATGGGCTATACCCAAAATGAACTAATTTTTTTTGGCGCAAATGGGGAACACCGAAAATTCTAGACTGACAAATGATAACGGTTTTTGAAATTTGCTCTAACTCAAAAACTCAAATAAGGCGAACACTTGAAATTTTTACCAAATGTTTATTTTGACGTTATCTATATGTGGTTAAGTTTTCAAAGTATTTTGACAAATTTTGATTTATTTATAGACAATTTCAATTTTCGATTTTTGTAAGTTTTTTTTTTTTTTTGAAGTATCTATAAAATTTATTTGACTGTCCGAAATCTCTTGAAAATTTAAAACAATGTTCACTATAAGTTATTCTTACCATAACTAGAAAATATTGTAGATCGTTGTACTCAAATTTTTTTTATAAGCCTATAAATTTCAAATTTCTATAAAATATGTTAAAATTGCCATGATTTACAAGTTATTTTGTAGTTGAAAATTCATAAAATTTTTTCTGTTTATACTTAAGGTTCAAAATTTTAACACTAGGTTTTCTATAAGCTAATCTTCAAAAATATATAAAAAAATTTCTACCGAACTTAAAGAAAAAGATTTTATGACCGTTTGAAATTTAAATTTTTACAAAATTGCTTACTATTGCATTATATTTAAATTTAAATATAAAATACTATATTATTATATACCCATTTTAGACCAACATATTAACTCCGTTCAGAATCGTTATTCGTATACAATGATACCTATCATTGCATTCAAATTTAACAAATCCATTGTAATAATTACCTATCCTATAAACGAGGTGCACTCCACCCCCAACTGTACAGCAGAGCGAGGCCCATCCGGTTCTTTTTTTTTTTCAATTTTGCATAGAAGTATTTTGAGAATTATGAAAAGCAATAAATGTACATGTGTTATAAGTATAACTATATATATAAAAAAAAAAATTACTTTAAGCAGTTCATATAACCTATATACATCAATAGAACGTAAAACGAAGTGGTTTATAAAAGTTGTTTATAAATTTATTTATATATTAATTTACATTTTTTTCAGATTCATACGATATATTGATTATAAATTTAATATTATAGGATGTGTAAAAAAATTATGTAAATATTGAATAGTATTTAATTTTATAAATTAGTTTACATTATTAATGAATATCATCTATAATGTTTTATATAAGTCAATATTTTCTTTATAATACATATATAGATATATTGTGTTTTATATATCTAGGTATTAAATTGTATGGAAGTTTATATAAAAACATACAAATTAAATTATTTGATTGATAATTGAAAATATACTCTTTGTTTATTCTGAAAGGAAATAAATTATAAATTTTCATGAATTGCCGTGACGTTTAAGAAATTGATTAACGCGTACAGTGGTACACGAGCCAAATTTGAATACAATTATTTATAAATGTTTATAAAAACCAAAGGTAGGTAGGTAACTATATAAAAGGTTTCGAAATTTGGCGAGCGTATAATACTCTAGTGTAATATGTAGATCAAACATATTTCTGATGATGGATTCACGTCACCATAGTGCAATTAATTAATTAAAATAATAATACATTGATTTCATTCAAGTTCTGCCTAACAATCCGTCGTTACGTTTCAGTATAATATTCGATGAATCATCATTTTGATTTCACTTAATGAAACTACTATGGGGAAAATTATGGAAATTCGTTAGTTTAGCAAACAATGTCTATGGTTAAACCATATTATCATAAACCCGTGGACGAACAATTTAAATAAAATTACAATATTGTAAATTTATTGTATATTACTTTAGCTCGTAGTAACAAGTTTAATATGGTCCGTCATCCAAGCACGGTCATGTTAAAATGTGGAAAAAAACATTTTACTAAATTTAATTTCTGATATTAACATAATCTCAATAGGTGACGATATTGTAACAATTTTTTAATCTTCTGAAACAAACATGATGCAGTTTTAAAATTTGGCGTAGCGCACGATATCTGGAGTTAACTCTGCTATATGTTTATACTTAATGGTTAAAAATTAAATAAATGCACTACTGGAATTTTGTCCAAGTTATTTACGCTGCAGCTCCGGCGACCGTGAAAATTTATTATAATAGCATATACGTTTAGGAAAGTTGAAGTAGACAATGCGTAAAACACTACTGAGCACGGTGAGAACCTTATCGAAATTGTATAGTCTTGTACAGCAATAAATAAATATATAATAATAATATATGGTGTAGTTATTTACATATAGAGTTGTTCATATAACGAACGAGCGGTGTGCAATTATAATTGTTGCGCGTACAATAACCATATACTATTATTATAATATACCCGTGTAATAATAATAATAATAATAATTATAATAATAATAATAATAATAATAATAATAATAATAATAATAATAATAGTTGTAATATATTCGTAAGTGATATCGGAATACGCAGAACGTAAAGCTAGCTGTGAATTATAAGCGCGCAAACTTCGAGGTCGTAAACGCATAGACCGTGTAGGTCCTCAGTACCGGCGGAGTATGATTGCGCGCAGTGCCAGAATAACAAAAGACAAAATTTTAATTACTCAAAGGCATACGATTGCGCGTGAAATTGGGTGCAACGTTGCCAAATGTATTACGTAAATAATAAAAAATATAAAAAGTTAATAATATCGAACACAACTGATAGTTAATTGATATAGTCACATCATCCACGATTATATAGTGTAGGTATATTCGTACATGTATGGACATTTATAATAAAGATAATATTTTTGATATATAACCAATTCATTCTAAGTCACGATTTAAGATATAATGATTACCCAACGAGCTATGTTACATGCATTGTGGATGTGACCGCAGATTTGACTTTGTAAATCAGCTGACATGGGTGCCAACTAACATCTAGCACTCATAAGTCAAAGCAAGCAATTAATAATGATAATGATGATAATATTCATGATTTCGTGATAGTATTTATTAGTTCCATGATAATAGAATGTCACAGTGGTCATGTGATCAATTATTACGAATAAATCCACACGAGCGCTAGATGTTGGTTGGCTATCACAGAGTAAATTCAGCGGTCACTTTATCATAGCTCGTTGGGTAACCATTATATCTTAAATCGTGTTCTAAGTGATGGGAAGTTTGTCTGATATCGGCAAAAATAAGTAATAAATAATCTACTATAATCACGATTTAAGATATAATGGTTACCCAACGAGCTATGATAAAGTGACTGTCGGATTGACTCTTTGATAGCCAACCAACATCTAGTGCTCGTGTGGATTTATTCGTAATAATTGATCACATACCCACTGTGACATTCTATTATCATGGAATTAACTAATATTATCACGAAATCGTGAATATTATCATCATTAATTGCTTTGATTTATGAGCGCTAGATGTTAGTTGGCACCCATGTCAGCTGATTTACAGAGTCAAACTTGAAGTCACATCCACAATGCATGTAACATAGCTCGTTGGGTAACCATTGTATCTTAAATCGTGACTATAATCTACAACTATGGTATCGTACGGATTTACCATGGACCTATATATTTGGCAACGTTGATTAAAAGTTAAAATAATATAGCGCGCGCAATCGTACGCTTAAAAAGGTACTGCTGATATGGACCGTGCGCAATCGTATCGTGCCCCTCTGTACACATCGTGCGTGTATTTCCTAGAACCGGTCGTTGGATTTCCGCCAACGAACCGCAGCAGGAGTGCGCGAAGTCCTTTCATTACGGGTTTGACGGCCGTCCTTCCTTGTTATACTTGCGATTTAATAGAAAGGCCCAATATTGATTTTAAATGTTCCTGGCGGCTACACATATTAAATTTACACCAATAGTATAATATTGTAAGAAAATCATTTATTATAAGTAGGTACACGATTTTATTCAAAGGCACCGAACTTCAAAAAAAGGACCACGAACTAATTTTAACACAACACAGTTTAAAGTCTCATAATATGAAGTATGTACATGTTTAAAGGACAATTCTACATGTTATTATTACCCGTGTAATTTAATTTATCCTTAATTTTGATTAAGTATAATCATACATATTCTGGTGAACGATAACCTCCTCGATGCCCCAGTCACATTTTTAAAACACTGGTCAAGCAAATGGCCTAACCTAACTATAGTGCTTGGCACCGCTTATTTTGCTATTTTATTCTGCTGGCTCAACTATTCTCTTAAAAGTTAAATTATTTTCAACCCCCCCCCCCCTTACAACACTTTACAGTCACACGTATTTATTTTTAAATGTCTTGTTCCAACTTCTAGGATTATTTATTTTTCTTCTGCTCCGCATCCATATTATTCCCGAAATCAATTTTATTAAAAGTTAATAAAAATCATACAATAAATTAGTTATCAGTTAATATCATCGGTTATCAGCGATCGTTTAACATGAACAGATCTTTATTTCGTTCGGCCACTAGCATATTTTATACTTCACTAACTCGAGCCTAATCAAACTATTGTAAATCCAAATATATATAGAAATATTTCTAATCACGGGATTTTTCTTCATCATATCCTCATTTTCGCCGACGAAAACTAGTGACAAAAATATCAAAGTATTTTGTACACCAAATTTTAATGCCCCTCTCTTCGAGGACACTGAATTTCATCAGAAGGTTTAAGCCATATCATCTCATGATTAGCTTAGCACTTCACCTACTTACGTATAATTTTCTCCAAGTAACTCAATTAAACTTTTTTTTAAAAAAAAACCCAGAAAAACAGGTTGAAATTAGAGACAGTGCAAATTCGTAGGTAAATGTTTGGATTGATGGTAAAATATGTATGTAGATTTCGCATAGTGTTCGGAATTTTAAGTCATGATGACGTATGCAATTTAACGGTGTAAAGTACAGAGTATAAGAGCTGCGACATTAAAGGACTACAAAAACTGATGTTACCCAATTAGAGAATAAAGTTTTCAACGAGGAGTTCAATACATTTTAATCATGTAATAATTTTCAATAAGTAAACGGAGTGTGTAGTAAGACTGGGTTCTTATTGCATTTGAAATAAAGTTTGTATAAAGTTCAAAATTATTAGCCTTATTTTTATCATCATACATACATATATTTTAGATACGAGAAATTCAATCGAGAAATACTAAAACTATACTAATAATATATATGCATTTATAGAACATTAAAATAATTAAATAAAGTGTAAAATTTAACAGACATAATTAAGTAGCTAAGAACACTTGTATGCTTGATAAGTGCAGTTGATTCAATGTTTATTCAGCCGAAACGTTTATATTTAATGGTGATCGAGAGCAACGAATTATTGAACGGGATTGCGAGTCAACTACGCGTATGAGGAAAGAAAATATGCAAACTTTTAACTAAGAGGCATCAGAGTGAATATAAATGCATGTAATGCGACTTGCAAACATAAAACTCACATATACGGACGAGTTTATTCATTTTGTGTATGTGTGCATGTGTATATGTATGTATGTGTGCATGAGAATATTTTCAAGAAAGAAAAAAAAGAGTAAAATGTTTTAGTTTCCAATTAACCTGTGTGCTTTTGGCACCATTTGGTTCCAATCGGAACCGTCAAAGGAAAGAAAACGTGTGTGACGATGGAATGGCCAAGTGTATTTGCAAATGCCCAAAGTGACTAGGATTCATCTCTTCGACAGTGGAAAAGTTTCACAGTAAAATCAACTCGCACTTGAACGTACAACTTGCCACAAAGTATATATTGAACCGCACGCGAGATACCATATAGCACCGATCGAGATGTTATTTAGTTGCTGAGGTAACGCAATAAATAACCACAGAAGTTCTTTGTCGCCTCGGAGGGTGAATTGTGCCGCTGTAAATTCGATTTCTTCTTTCTACAAAACGATTGTGCGAGCTCTAAACGACTTTTGCCATACAGTTATTGAATAATATCGTGCGCGTACTCCACCGGCTGCAGCGTGATTTAATAATATCAACTTTATATTCTTAGGACAAGAAAAATAAAATCCGTCTCAAAAAATACGACCGTTTAGCATTATACCTACGAGTGTTTTATTATAGTAATCTACCGCGGTGTTTGTTCATACTATGAGTTTTGATTTTGTCGCGATCTGTGAAAGGGACTAGATTCCAGAAACTGTAGTGGATAACGGTGACGTTTATAAACACATAATCATATGTTAGAAATTTTTTTTTGGCATTTAATAAATTTGGCTGAAAAATTATCAAAATAAAAATAAGAAAACAGTAAATATATGTACTTTTTAAAAAAACAAATCAAAAAATACGCGGTATTGAAGTGTTAATTAAATCTATATTATAAATCGTGACATGAATTCATCTCAAATAATAAGAAATATGCAAAGGAAATATAAGGCTTGATCACTACATATGTATTGCCCATGGTATACATCACGGATGAGTTATTAGCGGTCATGTTCCTTTTTTGTCTGGCCTGTTATATATTTTCAAATTAACTCATACACTTTTAGCATTCATCTATATTTTATTTTATTATACTTTACATAAAATGCAGTTATAAATTCTTATACAGAGCTTCAACTAAATTATTAGATGTCTAAATATATACTTATAGAGGCAATGTTAACATAAGTACTAAAGTACTTTTTACTTTATCTACTCTTTATCTGATCCGCTTGATTTTGAAGTTCTAAAAATTGGCTCTCTAGTAACTTTGAGTTAAATATCCTTGGTATACATGATATTATACTTGTAGTAATTCACAATTAATGTATAGGAATAACAAAATAAACAATGACTTTTATAAACTAAAAAAAGAATGAAATAAATGTCATAATATCTGATCTGAGATGTAAAAGACCCAAACTTATTTTAGTAACTTTTCAGAAAAAGCAAAAACCCGTCAACATTTTCCACTTGATTTTATTCTATTAAGACTGATGGTGTGAATTCAATTTTAATGTTACATTGATGAGGCATATTTTAAACTATTTCGTTTTAAATTTTTAAATATTTGTTCTTTTTAATGTAAATGTAAAAGTACTTTATCAGTATCTTTGAAAATATGTGCCGTACGACTAAAATGATAATAGGTAAAAAACGCGCGTAAAAAGTCCACATAAGAAATAAACATAATCTCAATATCGATAAAAATAGACGGGTCCGTTTCTCTCAAGCATGTATAGATATTATGATGGTATTTAGTTATCTTATAAATATTATGTACTCCCTTAAACGACCAATTATGACTTTTACTCCTGGGCTAATACTACGAATTAAAATACCATCACATGCACATTGCACACGTATTAGAAGTATTTTTGATAATAATACTAGGGATTTAAATTAAATGCTATTATTATAGAAACGACAATAGTGGTATGGTACCTAGTTTTTGTGTTACAAATTAACCTCATTAACTCATGTATAAAGGTTATTTATGTAAGAAAAAAAAAATCCGAACCAGGTCACTTCAGAGATTTATGCAAATACTTCACCTAGCTTAGTGCTATTACACGTCCATTTTAGGAATGTGATCATCAAATTTATTTTTAGATTTACGTTCCTAGTATTATGCGCTCACTACACGTTTATTTTCTAATGATATACACATAGACTAAAATATCTAATATCTAAAAAGCAATATCCTTCAAAGGATATATAATACTTAATAATGGTTCTTGTTGATTGATTTTGGAAAATGAAATAAAATTATATCTTCCCATTATGTTGTTGGCCATGTAATTTTTAACAAAGTAACAAACAAAATCACCATAAGCATATCGCTATGGTTTCATATTTCACTATTCAATAGTTACGTATTCTCTTATGACAATACATTTTATAACCGTCTTATTATTATTGACGAATTTGCGGTTCATTCGAGCATAGTATAAAAACTTTTGCGTATAATATTAATAATTGTGAAAAAAGTTTTCTCATATTATAGTTAGTGTATTTATTATTCAAACTAAATTATTATTTCGTTTTTTTTTTTTTTATTTCCTTTCAACGATGTCATCGTAATGGAGACACGTCCGATATAACTACACTACAAGTGTGATGATGACTTCAGAAATGCCGAGCATAAAGGATCGACTTGTAGCGTTCGAGAAGCGAACAGCTTTAACAAATGCAGACTGCCAACGGGAAAACTTCAAAATTCCTTTGGCTGTACCCAGCATTAAGGATCGCTTGCAATCGTTTGAACGGTCCGAAGCTTCGGAAATGGCGAACGGCCGACGACGTAAAGCCTTTGCAGTGCCATCATGTTATGACGCACAGAGTGTGGGGGATCGACTGCAAGCGTTTAAAAGGTCTTCAGATTTACCGCACGTTGTTAGACAACAGAGCGCGACCACGGTTATGTTTCTTGCTGCGGCACCGGAGTTTGAATTTCGTGTAAAAGCTCTGAAGGCATCTCTCGGCGTAGGTCGACTGGACAAGGCGTGGCCACTAAACGTTGCGCGAGTATGCACGGACAAATCACGGAATCGATCGAACGCTGTAGAAAAAGTGTCCGGTGCAGTCGAACGACTGGACGTAATAGACGGCGTAACCTGCAGCCGTGGAGATACCGGAGAGTATGCAATGGTAAGTGTAGGTAAAATAAGCAGAGGAAAAAACAAACCCTTTTCAACTTTTGTGTACGTTAAATAATCAATAAAACACGGAACACGTACGTATTTACTCTCTACACTACACTCCTAAATGTCCCTCATGTTAACACTAGGTTATCACATACGTTCTATGCAGACACTTTCCGATAAATCTACTGTCATTTTGCTTACCTTCTGGTAATAAATTAAAACAGTTCGATTTCTTCAATCATACTTCAACCAGGTTAAAGTCATTAGTTTGATAGCTCTACTCATAACCTTTATTCTTGTGAAAATTTGTACACAAGGTTAGTACTTATTAATAATATTGTACAGGTGCTTTAATGTCATCCTTAGTTTTACAATATTATTTAATTTTCTATATTGAGTCCATCAAAGGCGTTTACTTTTAATAAATTAGTAAAAAATATTATCGACGATTATATAATTGACGGGCTTGTATAATATTATGCATCTAATGCGATTAATACACCCGGTTCACAGAAAACCTTTAAGTCGGGTGGTTCCACTTCGTTGGGTGGCGGGGAATTCGGCCGGACAAACGTGACTCGCGAAACAGAGCCCACGAACAGAAACTGTGACAGTCAAAAAGGACCGGTCGGTTATACTGAAAATATAAAAAAGATGGCCATGCCGAAGATTGGATCGGTGATGAAAATGGTCAACATGTTCGACCAGAAAAGAAAATAGTGAACGCGTAGCGCACTATAAGTATAGTTAGAAATATATGGCCCCATGTGCAAATTGATTGGGCTCTTTATTGCTCATTAATATTTAATAGACATATAGTCGACATTGCACGGACTTTGATTTTCCTGTTATAATAATTATTAAAAAAAGATTTCAATTCAAAATAACCATTTTCAATTTTCATTACTGTGCATAGAAATCGTGGAAACTCGATTGTTTACCTGCCGTGGCAACGAAAAGTTTAAGCTACTTCAAAATCTCAGGCTAGACGCATACGATCAACAAAGTCAAACTTGCGCGGGATTTTTCAAGATATTTTACTAGTTTTACTCTCTTATAGAGTCTTAAATGTAAATAAATAGATACATTTGAGAAATAATACTCACAGACGTAAAAATTATATATTTTCATAATCTTATTACCTATTATTATTATTATTATTATCAGAATTTACAAAATACATGCCATTAAAAGTTGAAATAAAACAATTTTTCATGTATATTTTTATCAAATTTTCGTTGCAAATAAAAAATATTTTATTTACCATCCGTAAAAATAATAACAGTTATTGTTTATTGAACATAGTTTTGATCCATTATTTATTTATACTTCTTTCTTATGTTTACAATTAAGTAGGTATTTACGAAGCAAACATGATTTTTAAAAACGATATCATCTTCATTCTTTATGTATAAGTACCTAATCATATTTATTATATCTACGAACGGAATATGAAAGGAATTTAAATCACAGAACTGTATTAATACATACGAGTTTCAGTATTGTGTATATTAATGTACAACATTTTCGCATTTGCAAATAAATTATTATGATTTTTTATTTTTTCCGCCTGTTATAAATACCTATAATTACTATGGAAACCATATCAGTTACGTTCATTATTTGATCGTTTTCATGCCGAACAGCCGTTTTTATGTTTGTCCACTGGATAGTGACTATTGATTTTCCTGTTTATCGTATTATTATCCAATTCAACGTATCTCAACCTTTTTCCATTACCGTACCCTTTAACTGCTCATAATGTTTACCCACCTTCTCTTTACGTTTTTTTTATAATGATACAACTCTTGGGTAATTTTGAGTTTGTTTAGGAGTTTCACGGATGTCCTTCAGTTCTCGTTACTTATCTATCATATCGTCTATAATTACATCAATCACAATGATAAATGCATGCGCTTTTCTTTTGCTTTTTTTGTAGTACCACTTAGTTTGTTTCCACTGTGTCCAACTTATCTCTGCTTCATTGTAAACATCCAACATCACAGCTCAAATGCTTCTATTTTTCTGTAGGTATCATTTGTGGGTAGTAATGTATAATAGGAAAAATTTGAGGTAAATAGCACGGGTTCACTGTCAATCGTAGTAGGAAGAATACGAGTGGAAAAACAGTGGCCAGGCGAAAATAAATAATCATTCCTAAAGGGATTCATTAATAATATTATTATTAGTATTATTATTCTATATAATATGTTTATGTGGACCACATGTTTTCACACTCGCCTCGACGTGAAATATTCATACTCGCGTTCGTTTTATGTGTACGGTCACTTAAGTCTTATTCCGCACGCTCATTTCGAAGTGTTAACCGTTGAACGTAATATAATATAATGGTGGCACCGTACGTGCTACGTTAATGGAATGCGTTGTTCGGAGAGAAAACAATTTATTTTTTTCCACCCGGAAATGCGTTTTACGTGTATAGGTAATGCTTTTGGTAAACTCCCCTTATTCTCGGTTTACGTACATCCCAGCAGGCTTATAGTATCACTGAACGTATGCTACAATAACGTTTTTGTATTTCTTAAACTGTGAATATTGTTCGGGAAAAATAATATTAGTGTAAAATGTAGGTACATTGGGTTATAATAGTTATTATATTATATGCCAATAGTAGTGTGCTGAACAATTTTCAGACCTAAGGCAAACTATACAATTATTTGCCTGGGATAGTAGTTGAATGGGGGTCATCGTTTGAAGTTTATTTCTATAATTTTTTTTTTTTTTTTAAATTTAATTTTATCAGTTTTTTTGAGATCAAACATAAAACAGACTGTATCTTTATTATGAACTCTTAATTTATTATAAAAGGTCAGTCGTACTGCACCTTCAAATAGTTCAAACTTAACTACCCAACCTTTTAAATTTTCCCCGAGATAGTTGTCTCAAAAATGAATGTTTAGCACGCCATTGCAGTTCACGTCTCAGGAAAGTTACGTATGCATATAACTTTATTTTAAATAACTATCTATGCTCGAAACTGTATTCAATGTTATATTATACCTGCAATGCATACAGAGTTTTGACCGAAAATTAATATTATATATAATACGTGAAACGCGTGTATCGTACGAGACGTGTTTTTCGTAGAACATCAATCATTTACGTTGATAAAGTATTATTAGATGAAAAAAAAATTAATACATTTGACTTGTCGTACATATAATATTATAAACCATACGCACTTATTCACATATACATAATATTATTATGTACATATATACATGTGTACTATATAGTATATATATATATACTGCAAATTATATAATACGCGTATTAGTCAGTGCCTATAATAGAATAAATAGAATATTTATACGAGACAAAAAAAAAAAAAAACCCACTGAAGGTGTACTCGATTGATATAATATTATAATATATTGTATAGTACGTGCAAAATTACGATGTTATATAAGGTTATTATAATATATATACATATTATATAAGACTTATCAATTAAAATTGTTTTCGATATTTCCTAGCACGGTAAAAACATTTTTAAAATAACGTACCTATTGTTCCTCACGAACATCACCCTCATATAGTCTATTACTTTCCTCCCATCCATTACCAATTCCCGATTTTTGTACGATTTTCGAATGAGTGTTAAATACTCAGAAACGGTCGGCGTATAATACGTGTATTTATCATCGGTGTAATAATTTTGATCGAACACGGATTTGAACAGAATAAGAATTCGTTTGGAGTGATTTATATATAGGTACGCTGTAATGCGTGTACTGTAAAGTTTGTCCATTTATTTATTTTTTCGCATTGTGTTTTAACGGGGAATGTTAAAATTATGTAACTACTTTTTTACATGTTTTTCGTTTTATAAAATAATAAGTTTTTTTTTTTTTTCAAATTAATTATTTCGTTTTGGCCACACTAATTTTCCAAAGTTTTTACGCGTGCACCTTTGTAATATGGAATAACAACTGTGTAGAATATAATATTATTTTAATATAGATGGGCGCTGTAAGAAAAGAAAAAAACCACACTCATCAGCAGCATGTTTACAGGGCTGCGCGTGTACCTCGCGTTCAAAACTTAAATAAAATATACAGATTTGTAGGTATTGCGCGTAATAATTGAAATATTGAATTCTATTTATAGGCAAATTGAAAAAAATGCCAAGAGTATATATTATATGACTATATGAGACAAAAATAGAATAAATACCAATCAAAATAATGATAAACCAATAACTGACAATTCCACATAAGCCCATGTATAGAGCATTATGCAATCGTTTAAATGTAAACTAATAATAGTTTATAATACAATATATTCACGTGGTGTTATAAAACAATTATAAAACAATCAAACTATCTTCAGAGGTCTAACACCATTATTTAACGCCATTCTAATTTTGTATAGTCATTAATTCATTATATTATTATGATTTTAAGTTTTGTAAAAAAATCATTTAGAAACATATAATTCTACGATATTTTTTGTAAGTATACCTATTTATTTTTCTTTTTATAAAATTTGTTTTTGATATATTATCTAATTTCTGTCACAAAGACAAAAGATTTCTTCCAACAATAACTTCTCACAAACCCCTAGCAATGGAAATAAGTATACGATGTATTATAGCTGTATAAGCATTGTAATTAATTCGAATAATTAATTATTTTTATAAACACCAAGTCAATGCGGTCTATTGCACAAGTGTGGTAAGTGACACTTAACAAATTGTTCTTCAGTACAAGCATTTGAAAATTTATACTTTGAAAAAATAATAGGTATACGAAAAACGATTCTGAAAGGAGATGATTTGTCAGTATAGAATATATTATATTATACTGTATTTAAATATTTGAATATTTGCTCTTAAAACGTTTATAAAAAATAATCATCATCATGCAGTCGTACCGAGAGATGTCGGATTAATTTTCAAGATCTTTAAGTTGGGCGCACCATTTATACGTAAACCGGTATATATAGTATAAATCTATATATGTCAAAGGAACGCATTTTAGTAGGTTTTTTTTTCTATTACAACAAAAACGTTTATTATATGTATTCTATAAATATAGACTGGTACGTTTTCAATTCGTTACAAATAGCCGATTATTTTTTAAGCGGTTCGGTAGAAAAAAAACACTTCGGGTCATATATCTATGTACAGGTACGAACACTATACGAACTTTGCCGGTTTTATTGCACGCGAATGTTTTGGCGCAAATAACCGCGGCGGTGCTGTGTTTATGAATCACATTGCGCACCAGCCTGAAGTTTACCAACGACCGGAAATGCCGTTAAATCCAGGCCGGTCGTTCCGGTAGGGTAGAGTGAGGCAGCAGCCAGCTGCTGGGGGTGTATGAAACGTGTGCGAGTGGCGCGACCGTAGTTTAAAAGTGCACTTTCGACCGACCGAAAAATTGTTTGTCCATTCCGTCCGGTGTTGTCCGACACTGCTCCTACCTGTACAGGTATAAATACTGATCTTGCTAACCAAACGAGCGCGAACACAACCGACCGACGGCTGAATTATGTTGTACGACATAATCGAATAACTGCATCGAATATTGACAATAATTACAATAATGAAAAAATATGTCCTATTACGCGGTTTCGATGCGTGCGGCGCTGGCACAACACGAGAAAACCGGCGAATCATTTAAGTGATGTCCAAAATTTATGCTCACGTATGTTCATATCCAATCAATTTTTAGACAGGTGCCCGAAAACCACGCGAGCAAAGTGCCACACTGTGTCGGGGTTAAACGAAGAAAATAACGTATAGTTTTCTTAAAAATATACAGTTTTAATGTGCGTATGCAGTAATATTACAACAATTAAAACGCCTCGTTGTTATTTGAAATGTGCACACATTTCGCTTGGAAATTAAAAGTTTTTAAACGCATTTCAGGTTACTGCTGATAATGCTGTTGTAAATAAAACGAATTATATCACGATAAGTATATGTGAGTAAGTAACAAACATTTTTATTTTTTTTAGAAGAAAAATATATAATCTATATCATATCATGGACATAATGAGTATATGTGTTTAGAGAAAAAAAATAGAGCATGAGATACATAATTTGAAGAAAGGAACCACCCAGTTAGGTTGACACTTTCAATTTTCGTTTAGTTTTTCATTTTTAAGTAACAAACATGAATTTATTTTGCATTAAGAAATCACCCATTGGTAATATATAGCTAGGAATTTAACGATCGAATCTACCGATTTTTTATTAGTACGTATGCTCATTTTATTTATACATTATATAATAATAATAAATTTACTATAAAGAAATTACAATAAGTACCTAATAATGCCCAAGAGAGTACAATAGTATTAAAACTTGATTAATCTCATACTAACGAAATAAGGAGAATATAATAGATAAAATATGTCAAATATAATTTAATTATAAATATATAATAACATAAATATACAGTTAAACGTAAGTTAGTACAAATTTACAAGTTTATTCATTATAATCATTTTTTATAATTTCTCTTAACTTGAAAGGTAGATAGAAAAAATAATCGAAATTATTTAGGGTATAGCCATTTAATAAAATTTTGTTTATAGGGAAATTATAACTATACATTTGTTTCTTAGATTGAGTATAAAAAGTATTAGAGTAGCACAGAGTATGTTTTAGTAAATAAAGGGGAGTTTTGGCAAAGAGCTCTGGACAATTAATTAAATTGTTTAATAATTTATATAGGAAAATAATATCGCTGTTAAAATGCCTACTTTATAGGGATTGAAGATTTAGTTTTTAGCTATACCTAGTTGTAGTAGGAGTATCAAATTTTCTAAGTTTGTAACGTATCATAAGAAGAAAACGTTTTTATATTTTTTCAATTTTTATAATAATATGTCCAGTTTGATATGGGTTCTATATAATTTAGCTATATTCAACTAAATAACGTATTAATGAACAGTATAATACATTTAAACAAGTTGGGTTATTAAATTCACAATAGTTACGTTTACGAATCCAAACATTCAGTTTGCTTTATTGCATATGTTCATTATTAAACGATAAGCCATTGGAAAGAGTTATATATACCAAGGTCAATTATATGAGATTTAATAATAATAGTTATGTACATTTCTATATAACGTTATTCAGCAAAGTATTGAGTACTTATGGCATGGCGGGTTAGTAGTAATCGTATGACACACATACACTCACACACACGTGTGTGTGTCGGTGTTCACTTGTGATAAATGCAGACGAGTGCAATTTTTTTTTAAATAAATCAACGCAAAGCAGCATTATGGCTTGTTCAATATAACTGAATACACGATTTGGTCAAAAAGCAGAAAAAATAAACATTTCACGCGCGTCCTTTATAATCTCATTGTCCCGCTCGTTAACAACATTGTTGTAAAATCATTTCGATACCTCTCTTAAACACTTTTCAAGAAGAAAAAAAATGACAAAATTAAAAAAAAAACACTCACATTTATGGTATGCAAATACACGCAAGCACACGTATACCGCACGTAAATATATATATATATATATATATATACATACATTTACGATAAATAAGGAACTTTTATTTTTAAACGTATTCACGTCTTTAAACTGAGTTGTATGGGTATATTCGATGCATGATCGTGTATACATACTGCGTCGTATAACTGCGATCAATTTGTATCCATGGCACACTGCTATGCAACTGTTACATGTTTATCGACAGAATAAACTACTGTGAAGGTGAATTTTGGCATTAATATATTTTTACTACCAACATAGAGATTTATTATTATAGATTATTTATTTATTTTTATCTTCATTAATACATATTTGTGTAAATGGACGAAAATACCGCGTAATACGGTATTTTTTTATCTTTTACATACCAGTCCTCATTTTTTGTTGATTTCACTATTGATTTTGTCCACTCGCTCATGTCAATGGACAGTCATCAATCGTCAGGCGCTATAATAATATTCTCTCTATGGACGTGATTAGTAAATTAATTATGACATCATCGCATAAAGAGTGCAAAGTCGATATTGTAAATTCGTATTCAAAATTTCCATTACTACAACTGTGTGTCCTAAACAAATTAGAGTCCAATCGAAGCTAGATGAATAGCTTTAAACGCAAAAACCTATTTACAAAATTCAGCTGAATATTGAGGGTGATGCTCTATCGAAAATATAGTTAACTATAGTCATTATTTTATTAAACCGATGAAAAAAAAAATATAAAAATAAGAAAAATATATTTTTAAACAGCATAGTTATTAATAACCCATTGGAAAAATAAAAGTCAGATTTCGATTCAGTTATACATTTTAGTAAAAAAATAATTATATTTTTACCGTCAGCATTTTAGCTTACGTACAGTAAGCATTTTGTCTGTTTTCTCTCGATTACACAAAGCGGTTTTTTCTAGAAACTAAGGGACTACTGAACTATTTACCGAGTTGCGGTCGTTCAGGTGGTTAGAACGCGGGTTTTACGCGTTCAAAATAATTTTTAAGTGTAAGAGGAAATCGTACAGAGATCGTAATACTAATATTATGATCCGCAATCCGACGGTTATAAATAACACTTATCAGTATAAACATTTCGAAACCATTTCAATGACTAAAGTGATTTTCATCTCAGGCGTTGGCATGAAGTTGCAAATATTATTACATTGTTTTCAGAGGCTTTATTCAATATTAATTGGAGAAGAGCTAAGTTGGTCCACCACGCACCGTCGGTCTGCGAACGTGCGTGTTTGTCACGTCAAACTTTGTTAAGTGTTGGATGGTCGATGGTTTCGGTCGTCGGCGTCCGTCGACCGTTCTCTAGTGATTGCCATCCGCCTACCCACTGCTCTGCGGTTAAATTTGTATAAAGGTCCAGAGAGGATGCGGTGGTCGTATGAAATTAACACGAAAACAAAAATGTTAAGTGTCCCCAACGTTATGACCATCAGCGATGGGTAGCGCGTTGTGGTGTAAAAATGAATGTAAAATACGATCGAACGGGGAAGCAGGGTGGGAGCTACAAAATAAAATAAAACGGCTGAAGGGATTGTGAATGGCATTTCGACCAATGTCGAGTGACGTTATATGGTGTATACGGGTGGATGGAGGAGCGAGAGGGATGAGAAAGCCTAACCGATTAGAGGGTTGGACGACAAAAAAGGGAGGGAGAGAGAGAAATATATGTATATAAAAAAAAAACCAAATAAAAAGGGGAGAAAATATCCCGAGGTATAAATGTATATATATATATATACGTGCCGATATCCTTTCTAGCGTGTAACTACTGCAGACTGTAAACAATATAGATATAAATAGAATAATGTGACTGAGTGCATAACGGTTGATTTTGCTACTATACCACCGCTGTTGAGGTTACACGCGACAATTGCCGTTGTTGTACGGTCAATAAACGTGTATTTTTATACTATGTACACCTGTATTAAACGTGTGCTGCGGCTGCAATATGGTCCTGTGTCGATCACGGAGATCGTTTCCGTCGCCGGTTTCGATTGTTTTTTTCATCCCCGTAACTCAAGCTCACATATCTTACTAACGTGGTGATGGCATCCACACGAGTAATACTTTATATAGTTATACCGCAATAACGTCGGCGTGGATTAAATCGTGTTTTAATAATAATCTATAGACAATCTAGTTATTCAACACGCCCAATTTCGGAGTTGGACAGGAAATTTTGAAACGAGTATATCGATATTTTTTATAGAGACTCCAAACAAAGCGCATCCGTTTCCAGCATAATATATGGCTAATATTAGATGTGATTATACTTAAATATTTAAAAGTTTGGGTTGTACTCATATACTATAATTTTCTTTTGTTGTTTTATCGATATGAAAATGTAATTATTCCTTTTAAAGCATTTATTTTGTACATTATATATTGTACTCAACTTATTACCTTTATAATAGCAATTATTGCACTACTAATTTCATATATAATGTTAATGTTATAACTATAGAAAACGTGTTATAATGAATTTAATATTTTTTCTAAGAAAGTTGAGTGAGTTTATTTTTAAAATATTCGTTAACTATATAAAATAGTTGAAATTACTATGTTAAGTGTATTATAGACTTATGAATCAAGGAATCACGATTTCTAAATTTCCAAAAATTTTAATAATTTAAAGTAAATTCGAAATTACTAAAATATATTTATATATATATATATATATATATATAATATATAAAAGCGGTATTCTCCGTTGGCGTCAGATCTGCAGCTAAAGTTTGAATTAAAATATATACTGAGTATTTTATCAATATTAAAATATTACATTCAAAATACTCGGAACATATTGTTTTATGTACGTATATTAATACGATGGAAAATACTTTTCAGAACTGTACAGGATACTATTGTATCTGAGATAGATGTATTAAAAGTTACTTTCAATAGAGAAACCACCAACCTTTAATAATATAGTGTTTCCAAGGTATATCCAGGTATATTATAACATAGAAGCTCCGTTGAGGAGACGGCAATTGTTTCGAGCACACCATATATGCGCGACAATGTTACTTTTTACGTGGTTTCATTATGCACGGAATTCGCTTTTCGCGCGTTATCAGCACACAAAAGGCAGGTTTTGCATTTTTAGAGCTTCGCAAGAAAACGTTTTCCCGAGTTCACGTAACTGGTGATATATGAGCTGAACAGATGATTAGACACTTTGGGATCCAAATCACTGAGGTTTGAACAAAAAAGTTGCCGACGAAAGAAAAATAAATTAAGAAAGAATACGTTCAGTTTAAAATGTTAAATTTTGTCGAGGGGGTTTCGACTCCAAAACCATCAAAACATTTAAAATACAATGGGAAAATAAACAATAAACTTTACTTATCAATTTTGTCATCTGTACAAAATATATTGTTCGTTAAATCAATTTTACAAGTGTGAAATTAATAAGTATTCATTTTAATTTTATTTTTCAAAATCAATTCATTCATCTGTGACGACCTTGCGATAATACAAGGAAGTTGAGTGATTTTGGACCTCTGTATGACCACTTACTATATCGCAGTCTTAAATCTGATTGAATTAAGGTTTGTTACCAATGAAAAATCCAGTTGAACAGAGCTTTCAAACCTTGACTGTAAAAGACAATGGATCAGAGTTGGGAACCGTTGATCAAAGGTTGCTGGTACATAGTATTTGATATAATTTCCCGTAACTAATTTTGTTGTATTCGATGAAAAGCATTATTTATTTTTTAATGTATTTGTTTATTTTGTTTAGCGAAAGCTGATGTGATAATACGTATTGTATTTTCGGTCCTTAAATCTCTAAAAATATAATAATGATGAATATTCATCATTATTTTCAGTCTTAATTCAAAAGCGCCATAATGATCCTCAGGCTAAAATCTATTTTTGTCACGACAGAATAAAATAATGGAAACGGCCATCAATAGATTCTTATTCGAAGCGGATCGATATAAGTATACGAGTATAAGGTGGAAAATTCGAATACAATAGATTTCAGTTGAAAAATATGAGGGAGATGTATTAATCTTTACGCGTAGATATATTTACCACGTTATTCATTGTAATCGTTGAAAATCGTCACAATTTATCGTTATTCGTTATCAGTATATCACTTGTCGCCCGTTGGTTATATTGCGAGTACAGCTATTTTATTTGCTGTTATTATTATAATTTTTGCCTATTAGGCTGTACGCACGTTCGATCAGTGTCAGAGTCTGTGCACTCATTTGTATTGGACAATATTCCGATTCGACGTGTTAATGATATTACATTCTAGTGGGTGATCGTCGAGCAACATTTAATATTAAATAAATACACTCATGCGCACACAATAAATAAATGCAAAATTAAATTACATAAAATGTGTTGATATTTTGAGAGTTCTTCAACTGTTCATGTATCAATTTTATCATGTTTGAATGTTCTCATAATTTGAGCGTTGAACAGATACGCATATGTGGTTAAACATAGTTATTGTTACTGTAATTTTTACGTTTGTATAGTTCGACAGTTACTTTATAGTTTATATACAGAGTTAGTTTATATGACCAATAGATTATTAATGAGATTATATCTCAATTCTCGCGTTATTAGGTATACTCTTAATTCTTATGATTGTTATATATTTATGAAGTGTCAATCATCAGAGTTTAGGTCTGTTATTTACTCCCAAACTATCTGTTTCACCAGTTAGATAATATGATCACGAAGTGCAATATGGTGTGATTATAGTAATAATAATAACAGTGGTACAGTCAGTAAAGCAATAAGTTGTAACTGTTCAAAACTCGTAAAGATAAATTAATGAATTTTTTATACTTTTAAGAACTGAATTCTATATAATCTAATATTTGCATTCGAGTACCTAATACTAATCTCTTGATTCTTTATGCAATTTACGGATTTTAAACAGGTATATAATTTAATAAATAATAATAATAAATGTTACGTTACATATTATATAATTACATCAATAATTGATATTAACAAAACGAAAAAAAAGTTAATACATTCAGAGACACATCATTAAAAATACTAGCGTGAAATCTGTAGTCAAATCTTAACGTGAAAATGAAAACATCCGTACCACGGAAACAATAAATGTACTAATTGCCTGCGTAGTCATTTATATATTTCACTAACTTTATGTACTTTCGTGATGAAAAACTCAAGTAAAAATTATCGCATTACGGTTATGGCACGTTCGGTCCCCATTAAAGAAATATCTGAAACATCACATAACTATTTCCCGATCTCTAAATTAAATTCGCTACTGGCAATTAATTAATCATTGATTGATTTTCCAACCTAATTCGTTTTTAGAATTGCGACTGGTGATTCGATAGATATATGTTCGGTCGTGTTTCGAAGTTCATAGCATCAACTTAATGAATAATCATATAATATTCCAGGGGGTAGTGCAGGCTACAAGCTAGTCTGCATTCATTTGTGCGTTTCCGGGGAATCGGTTACGAATTTTAATCGTCCCGAAAGCGTCTATCCTTCTGGTGTAAAATTTAAATTTTTGAAATTTCCGTTATGAGGAAATGCATTTTTTTTTTGTTTATTGTTATAAATGATAAGTAATTTATTCTTTATTTATTTATATAATGTTAACAGAAAACAAACATAGAAGATAAATACAATATAAATATTGTATTCTTTCAGACGTTCGATAGGAGTAAAACATTAATAACACAACAATGCAATTTAAATTGTTTTCTGATTTATTTGAATATATACAAGGTAGAAAAGCTTGACAAGATTTAGAATATGTCGCAAGCTTTTTTTGTTGTGAAGAAAATTACGAGACATCTCAATCATGTCAAATTATGTTCATATATGTGATTTTTTGGTTTTCACCTTTATAAAAATGTTTATTTTTCACATTGTTCGATTGTTTTATTTGATTCAAGACCTGTCAGAAAACAATATGATTGAGGACACATAAGACACGTGTCAACTATTATTTTTTTTGTCAGCATTTATTTTACCACGTGACAGTTGTACAGTAGGTACAACTTGTTGTACATCCGTCAAATTAACAATGAGAAAAAAATTAATCATAAGGTGTAAAAATGCTACGGAATTAGACTCCAGTATATCGCTCCAGTAACTGACCCGATTTAAATATTGGAAAATAAGAAAACCTATAAAATTCCTTGGCTATAAACATGTCATTTTGTACACCTTAGACGTGCAAGAAATTTCTCAATGTGGAATAAAAAAATAAAAACATTGTAGTCGATGAAACGTCTTATCTTAGGCGTTTTTAATAATGTAATATTATAATAATATAATAATTATTATAATATATATTATAATAATATATTAATATAATAATATAATATTGACGCATCGTTATACGTCACGTATTCACGTTAAAAGTTGGGAAGAATAATTATTGTTATTCTAGAATTCTAGATCATTTCGAAGAAACGTAATTTCAGTGATAATATTATCTCAAAATTGTTTATATGCTAGTACCTCCCATCCAAAGCTAAACGGAAAACTCGGCGAAAAGCGCAGATTATTTTAGCGGTAAATACACGCATAAATCATAGTACATATTCAATTTGCAACCGCGATCTCGAACGAAACTTAACAGTATTAAACTTTTCTGTGTATAATATGTGTACCTAAAAACGCGTATTCTCGGAGACGAAAAGAATAATAATAAAATTATATTCACGATTGTAAGACCAATAGCTTTGCGTATGGCAGCTATTATGGAAGCTCCACTCGGAATCGAAAACGATTACACGCTGTTATTATACGTATATATAAATCCTACTATGCGTTATATATGTACAGTATCGCGTGGTTGTCTTTGAGTTAACAATATTTAAAATAAACACTTCAGAGTGCGAATGATGAATAGTGGGAGAAGATATTGTTTTAAATTATTATTATTATGTATGTATGTAATAATATATACGGGACTGCGGGAACGCAACAAATATTTGAATTTTGAAACAACTGTACGCGCTACACCGGCGGTGTTCTCGGTGCCCCATAATATTATATATTAATGCATGTACCTATTGTTGTTATTATGTGGTGCTCCGGATCGCGTATTTCGTTCGATAATCCTCCGTTTTGTTCCTCTAGGGTGTCTCGCGGCCGGTTTTGCCGATTGATATATTATAATATTATATCTGCATATAATAATCTACGTATTATTATTCATATATATATATATATATATATATTATATACTATTATATCATAATTTATTCGATATTTTTTTCTCCCCTTCCGTGCGCGTAGGTCGTTTTTATCTCTGAATTAATACTGTTTTCATTTCCGCATTATAGTTTCCGCGTAGGTACTAATGGATGGCGGTGGCGGTGATGTTATATCACACACGCACTGCATTTTATAAATTTTTCAAGTTTATCGTTCGAAAAAATAAATGATTGAAATGAAATAAAAAAAGGAAAAATACCGATGACCAAACATGGTTACTAAGATACTAATTATACTTTTATACGGGTTTTCTTGTGCACATCGGTGGTGTAACCGATGGCCCGCAGAATCTATGTCATAACTTACGTGAGAGAGGATTGGGGGTACTGAGTATAAGATCATAAAGCCTCTACTCACTCGTTTCTCGTGGAATTCGCACAAAACTACGGAAAAAAGGTCAGCCCAATAATAATACTATAGCGATCAAATAAAGTATACAATTTATTATGAAAGAGACTATAAAATACAATTGATCGTGCCACATAGATAATATAAGAGTACATATAGTGGGAAAAAATTAAATGTTATATGACGGCAATTACAATATTATTATTTAGACATGTGATGGAATTAATTTAGTAACGACATTAAGTTTTTATATATACGTGAATATATTTTATAAAATCAATGCGTGTTTCTATACAATTTTCTTTGAACGTGTAATTTGTTTTAGGCTATTGTAATGTATTTAATTATTTTATCGAGAAAATGTAATCCATCTATTCTATCTAACGGTTCGTGATTGGTAAAGTGACCCGAGAGTATCCGAAATCCGTGGGGATCTGATAAAAATGTATGGAGTCAATTTTCACTGCTTTATGCACATAAGGCCGCGTTCAACAATACGAGTATTGTTATTTATCTATCATTAAAATGCATTTTACGTCCACTAATTTTAATCGTAATGCTTTCGAACACTAGGATTAAATTGGACTTAATCTAGTTAGTTAAGACTTTGGAAGTGACTATTTAAGTAATTATTGTTTCGTTGTTTCGGTCGTGGTCACCATGTCTGTTCACTGTTGTCAAGTTATATTATAATGATATTACGAGGAGTTTTTACTGTCTAAAATGGGTTTTGGTAAATTGTACATGGACATTAGAAATGTAATGGAGTATTTTGAGATATTTAGTTTAATATATAAAACGGTAGTAGATTGGTAAAATCTATATAGGTATATCTATTCTCAAATTTGTAATTTTTCCTAGTCCAACAACTAAATAGACTGATACTTTTTGTGTGTCATTTCAGCGTACTTCATATAGTATGAATTCTCGGATTCTCCTTTAATCAGGTCCATGCAACATGTGAATAATTTTTATCTATAATTCTGCGGTTGTTTCTTTTAAATTATACTTTAATCATTTAATAATTTAAAATTATTCCAATTTTTATTGTATATTTATGTGCTTTCTTATGCATTCGTCATAATTGAGTAATTTAAATGATTATCAAATAAAAACTGCATCATAATAAAACAAATTATTTAATTTAATTATTACAAGGAAAAAAAAACGATTTTATTGTAATAGTAAAGTTAAGTGTATAGTTACAGATTTAAAGAGGAGGAATGAAAAAATATTCTTGCTTAATGTTAAATGCTAAACGATTAGTGTAAATATATTCAAAACTATTTTTCTGTAGATTTTATTCAATACTTCCATATTGAATGCGTAATGGAATCGATTTCGTTGAAAATTAAAATCAATGTGTGGACGTTTACGGATTATTTAAGTCTTAGATTTTTATTTCATTCCCTTCAAATCTTAAACTAACATACTATATAATTTATACTATATTATATTGATGTATACTTCCGTACTGATATATATGTTTATTTAGACACAATAAAATCTACAGTTTGAATTGTGTTACTTCGGTTACGTAATAAATTCCAAAATAGCCAATATTTTTTTGGTAACCCGAGCATAATGTATAATATAATAATGTGATTTGAGAAAAACAGCCTAGAGGTTGGATGGCCATCGAATAGGGTTTTTAAAATTAACTTTCGATCAGTTTACTTTATTTACAGTGCAGGAAAACTGATAGAAAAATTTATATATATATAAATATATATACATACACTCGTATATTATGTTATTGTTTTTTGAAATATTTCTTCGTAGATTATCGTCATCAGAAATCTGTTCAACTCGACGTATTTATGTAATCATCAATTGAGAAATGAATATTTATAAAATGATCACGACGCGTAACGGAAATGCAATAAGGGAGGACGGTATTAACCATTAATATTCCGATGTGATAATAAAAGACCTAAATATTATAGATTTAATAAATCTCAACGTTAAGCAAATAATAAGACATTACATTGCGGCCATCACCTAAAATGATTTTGTTTTTACCCATATCTGTTAATACATAATATATAATCATCGGTGTGTATGTGTGCAACTAATTTGAAAAATATCTTATAACTCAGCCGAGCTTGAATGACATTGACAAGTGGGCGTTGCTTTATGTACGCGAGTTACATACAAGTATATTGGTATTTTTGTTTTGTAAAACGAATAATATTTGATCAAAAATAACTGTTATCGAAACGATCTGGAACTTTTTCCAGAGTTTCATGAGTTGACATTTGAAAAGTAAATTAATTTAAGAAAGAAATACACATGTATATATGAATAGTATATATGTGCTATATAAACGTTCGTTTCGACATTTAAGAAGATTATACAGGGATCGAACCGGGCGGGAGGTATAGGTGGGAGGTGTATAACTTTGTTTTATTTAAAAGCGTATTTCTGACTTTTGGCGGATCGATCCGAATTGTATACTTCCGCAAGGAGAAACGCTTTACCCGATTACCATGTCAAAAATATGACTTTCTGTCAACTGCAAGGCTGTGCTAATGCAGGGGAAAAAAGCTCATGAAAAGTTTAACCAATGAAAGTCGTACAACCTTCGATTCAAAGAAGAAATTTAAGAGCGCAATCAAATTTATTTTGTTCGAGTACCGCGTTCAAAACGCACGTACGCTTGGTATAGGTGTACCGTATACGTATAGGAACAAAGTAAATATACACCTACGTACCGAATACACAATCGATGAGTACATTTTTTCCATCACATTGTCATGTTTTTCGGACACCAGAAATCGGAAAACTATTTCGCTGACCCGATAAACATAATAAGTCAACATGAATCCATGAAATGAACCGTCATCTCATTTCCCGTATTGTCCAAGTCGTGCGTGTATCGGCGTGTTTTTTAGACGATCGAAGAGTTTAGTACATAATGTAATAAGTGGTTCACTGCGGAAAGAGACAGCGATGGATCGAAAAAGGACACGGTTCGCTGTTCTCGATCGAAAAACATTTTAAAGTGTTCACAGTACACGTCTAAACAGCATTTTCCATATAATACATTATACGCGTTGAATTAACGGCATTAAAATAATTAAAATCTCCGCTTTTAATCGGCTTTGTGTCGATGTAATAATATTATCGTTACTATTTTTTCAACCGAACTAAACTGTCATGAGTTTTATTTGGAAACGTCTATACATTGCGTAATGTTTATGGTGTTTGAATTTCAAAACTTAAATACCGGTGGGATCGGTCGAGAAGTTGGCTGGTAAGTTTTCGATGAATATTGGCATATATTGCTACACCGAAGTTTGAACATTGCTAGTAATCGATTTTAACAGTTAAGTTATTTGTTTTCTTACCCTCAGTTATATTATTCTGAGTATAGCTTTTTCAATAATAACGCAAATTGTTTCTTCCACTCTCTTCATTTTCTTATTATTATTTTTTTTAAATAATCTTGTTTCTTATCCTTCCCATCGTCGTCGAAACGGCAATATTATTATTGCAGAGCATTCAACAAGGGGCCATAGGTCTTGCCAATTAACTTGAGCAAAACTAAATAAATATACATATATATAAATTGTGTATATAGGTACCATTAATGTTCAACTTCAAGTAGTTGTCGATATACAAATTGAGACTTATTAATAGTTTATATTGTACAATGAATTTGTTAGATGGCTATTTTGTTTAACACAATAAATTATATTATACTATGAAGTCATAAATAACAATTAAAATCCCAGACGGATACATTAATTGTGATTGAATCAAGATAAGAAATGAAAAAAATTTATAATTTGGTTGATCGTATCGTACCAATAATAACCAATTCATGTTTAAGACTGACCATAAACGTTATATGCAGTAGTTAAATTAGATACAAAAACCGCAAAATTCGGTGATTAATTGGTGCGTGGTATAGTTTCACTTAAAAAGGACATAATTTCGGGGACACATTTTGTTTTCACCAATTTTTTTTTTCTTTCTTAGGGCTTTTAATTTTTAACGCACTTGCGCGGCTTCGTAGTGCAGTGGACCTACATAAAAACTGAAAAACGATACCTAAGAATTTCGATTCGGTAAAATAGTTTTCTTTGACTCGTATCTCTTTTACCGAAAATCCGCGTGAATTATATCGAATAATCGTACAAGCACTAAGCAGTACTCCGTTCTCTACAACATGGCGAGTATCCATGAACAGTGAATATTTGTCGAATACACGAGCCATGGGAACCCGGATTCATTATAATTGTTGTATTTATACATATTTACGTGAATTTATCTTGACGTTACGCGTTTGTTTTGCACGTACACACTAATGTTTGGCGCACACGTAAAATCAATATAGGTATTTGTCCCCGTCATAGTTATACCGCAACTTGTTTGATTATCTGATAATAATATTATGGATACGGTTATGTGAAATGGCGTGATGCAACCGAACGGACCGCGATCATTCGAGCTCTGACGAATAGGTACACGTGTTTTTGGACTTATTGCAAATGTCTTGTGAAAATCGCACTGTATTGCACTTCCATCGCGATCACGGTAACGGTGTTAAAATCATAATTATAATAATAAAATCATAGTGGTAGTCTCGATCGACGGTGTGTACATATGAATAGAAGTATTTAATAATACAACCAACTTAAATTGATTACAATTAAACATAATGGTGTAAATCATTAAACATGCAATGCAACTCGACGCAGAGCCAGTCGGCGTCCGGTCATCATTAAAATATTATTTACACCGACGAGTAGCTATGCACGTATCAATGATAATAATACGTTAATACTTACAGTAAACGCTTAGCGTAATCCTCTTGCTGACCGCGGGTGGTATACCGTTGCTGGCTATGCAGAAATAAACGCCGGTCTGTCTTCTGTCAAGCCGCCAAAGTTTCAGGTCGTTACCGGTATATGAATTATCTGCCAACAAGGGAGCAACAATAAAAATAGCAATAATATAAGGTATAACGACGATACAGTAATGGTGATAATAATAATAATAATAATAATAATAATAATAATAATAATAATAATAATAATAATAACAATAATAACATCCGTTAACCACTACCATAACCATGGTACATCACACACACACACACACACACACACACACACATATTTATATATATAATATTACATCACCACCGCTATAGGGTATTTTATCGACCTCTGCGCGCGTGGACGATGGCCTTCCCCCGATAATCCTCGGGCGACATTTTTACGATCCTCCGGGAACACCGACCAAAGCTCCGGGGAACCATTTTCGCCGGCAGAAGAGAGGGTGACGGTGGTCTCTCTTTTTATTTTTTCTCTTTGGTTTTGACATGTTTAAGTGTATGTCGGTATTTTATACCCTGCAAGCCGGTGGTCAAAAGTGGACTGCGAGAAATCCAAGTGTTGAGGTAAAAACTTATCAGTTGTTTAACTCTCGTAAGGACTTCGATCCTGCATACATACTAACACACATACAATGTACGTATGTATATAAGAATAAGACATCAAGTCAAGCGAAAATTCTGTCAACGAGTATACTATACAAATTGTCTCTATAATCAAAAATATTTTTCTATGCATAAGAACCGCTATGGCATAAACAGCGGTTATTTATTTTTATTTGAAAAAATATAAAATATAATATTTTTCCTGTATACCTATTCGACAGTAGTGTTATCAAAGCATACAACCACCCAGGGAAGGTGAATCACGATACTGTAGGCATACGTCATAATATATTATGCTTTTAGTCGTAAAATATGAAAAACAATAAGGATGTATTCATGTTATTCCGCAATATACATATATTATACATAATTGAAACAAAGAGGACGTCAGATTGCATCAATTTAAATCGAGTTTTATCATGATTTATAAAAATGTATTTATGTAGCGTATAAAGTATCAATCAACCGTATAAATGGAGTATACCTACTCAAACTGTGGCATGTTTGCGTATATTCGTGCAGAACAGCAGCATTGATGGGTCGGAACAATAACATTTATTATACCTGTACAATATATGTATTAATTTTTATTTTTTTTTGACATGGCTGATCATTAGAACACAGTTAAATCAGTAATGCAATGCATTAATTAGTTAATTCAAATTACCTGGCCATAAACCTATTCGTGGTCCGACGAAATCTATGGTATTTTACCGAAACTCTCGGTACTATGATAATACAATAATATCGTCATGGTTGAAAACTAATATGTAATAACAAAATGTTGGTCAAATACGTAATTTGTTTAACTAATTGATGATATCAGTTAATTATAGAATATGATTTAATGTATTATTATGAATTTAAAGGATTAATTCGTTCCAATTATCCTATGAAAACAATTATTAATGAAATGAAACATTATAGGGTTGAAGTTTTTGGATTTGTAGTCGATTGCGGATTAAAAAAAAAAATAATATTTTGTATTTCATGACGTAGTGATATTGTGATATTGCACAAATTTACTGTACAGGTTTCGAGTTTATATAATATCTCTTTATAGTTAAACGAATAATAAAAATGAAAAAAATTACTGATTTTTTTTTTTTAAGCATTACTTTGATATAATTTGTTTTTAAAATTATCTGCGTGCCGACGAGTAAATAATTAAGATCGAGTATATTATTCTATGTGAACGTACTAAAATAATAATTATTATCACAGGCTTGAAATAAATAGGTTTGATACACGTGCGGGAAATTATTCATAATGTGTTAAATGTTTGCAGATATCATTTGAATACTACTATTTTCTCTACATACTATTTGTTTTTCAATCAACGATCAATTTTAAATTGCTTTTTTAACTCACAGTCTTACTAAATTATTATGTCGTGAAAGAAAACAATAAGTTTCAGTATAATTCGTCGTGGTTTTGTTTCGACAGTATTTTGATTACGCATATTTCGCATACAGTAGTTTCTAATAGAAATGACATATTGGGTGAATAATGAACTCGAGTTGTTTACTGCAGCATAAGTATGAAGTAAAATTGATTAAGTTCGAGTAGAAAATAAAAACAACGATTGTTTCGCAAAACTGCGAGTTCAAGCCGATAATACCAGCCAAGATAAAATCATTTTGCAAATCAAAACCAATCGGCACTTAATAATATCGGAAAGTATTATTTTACTTACGTTTTACAGTGCGTGAACTCGCATTGAGCCGTTATTTTATGTCTGTTTTTATTTTCGACAGTGATTTAAATTTTCTAAGCTGCGATAAAAACGTATGCACTTTTATAATATTGTACTTCGTTAAGTGACTTTCTGTTTAATAGTCGCAACGCTATGGGATCGTATCGTATTCGTTTGGAATCCGACGGCCTTCGCCCTTCATACAGTTTTCTTTCCTTCGGTTTGTATTTTTTATAAGGAAAATAATAACAACATTAATTATTTCAAAGGTACGTGGGAAAAACGCCGCAAATAGAACTTTTCCGCCTATAGTTACAATTAAAGTCCCGACGAGCGCCGCTACTCAAAACGACTTAAATGCACATAAAAATGTCCATAGTTAACTTTTAAACGTAGTTTTATGGGGGGCCAACTGCGCTAAGGTGAAATTTTAATATACTCGCATGGTTGAGAGTTTTTAGAGCCGAAACACATCAGCCGTTGTTATCTATCACGTACTTACAGTCGGTAAGACTTACACGGTGTGTGTGTCCGTATACACATATAACTACGCGAGCGGAAACCGTATATACAAGTAGTAGATTTAGAAACTTTTACAAAGGGTCACAATAACGGTTTCGCACTACTTCCTCTCTACATTCGCTCGCAAAACACTCGATGGTTGTAAATTAATATCGCCCGTGCCGCAACAGAGACTTAGGTATAAGACGCTCGCGACCGTCTCTCGATTATAAAAGCAGTCTAAAGTCTATCGAGAAAAGCGCGTAACGCACAGACGTTATAATCGGCGTTAGTATTTTCGGACACAAAACAAGCATAATTATAACGCACCCAACTGCTATTAATAATAATAATTTACAAAAGTGTGTCGAAAACGTTGACGGAAACTTTTCGAATTTATTTCCTCGTGTTTATTGAGACATTATTTTACTCATGGCTTTGTGATTTGTGTAATTATAGTGGTAGGAAAACCATATAAAAAAAAAAACCAAAATACATGTAAGTAGCCGAAACGTATTCTAATAAGTCCGTCGCTGCCGCCGCCACAGCCATCCGGGATTTGTTTGAATTTTTGATTTGTTGCACCGAGGTAAAATGTAATAAAGAAAGCACAGGTAGGCAGGCAGGAAACGGTGGCAGCGGCGTCTTATTTCACAATAACTATATTTCATACTACAAGTTTTCCTTTGTGCGCCGGCTAAAACATTAAGTAAAAGTTACAAATAGCGTTTGCAATTTAAACGAATAATCCACGGAACGGCCGGCAAGGGTGTGCACAGTGTTAAAAAGTTCAAAACTACAATAATAGCGGCGTACATTTCTGATGTTTTCAGCCTGTATAGGTACTTACTTGAAATGCAATCGTAAACCCGCGGGGATCGCACACAGCAGTAACACGCGTTTAGTAAAATTATCTATCTGGTTATGCGTAAATGCTTTTCGGTGTAGATTTTGGATTTTTTTTCTATTTTACTTTGTTTGTCCGCCAAATATTCATATTATAGTCAAGGGCCAATTATATTATTTTTTCTCCGATAAAATCGCATACGGTGAACACAACATCTAGATTTGGGGATAGTTCACGGAGAAAATACACCATGTGGTTTAAACAGTTTATTGAAATACATGCACCGGTGAATAAATATCGACTTTAAATAATAATATACAATGGCAAAGCTATTGTAAAAATAATGCAGTTTTTAATTCACGCGGTTCGATATCCATAAAGGCAATAATGCAATAGACAATATTCGTTATGATTTATTTAAAAACCGACACGATTATCATATACTATACTATATATATCGACAAAACAAGATTGGTGAAACGAGATTCACCATGACAAATAATTTAGCTATTTCATTTATATACTCAATGTGTACGTGTACGCGCGCGTGCGTGTGTGTGTGTGTGTGTGTGTGTGTGTGTGTGTGTGTGTGTGTGTGTGTGTGTGTGTGTGTGTGTGTGTGTGTGTGTGTGTGTGTGTGTGTGTGTGTGTGTGTGTGTGTGTGTGTGTGTGTGTGTGATCATCAATCGGTACATTTTAATAAGCAATCGAAGGAATGAAAGATGACGCGAAAACTTTGCCAAAAACTTGATTTTATATACCTGGTACACATAACACATATCAATTTTCGTAATGGTTATTTGAGCCTTTTCTACACGTTTTATGTTTTTTTTTTTGATTAGTTGTAAAAACTCAAGAAACGATTTGTTGTTAATTTTTGTTGTAAATTTTGATTCGAAAAAAATACAATTTTGTATCGAAATGATAATAACCAACATCGAGATAGGATTATGTATTCATTGTGCGCGCATATACGGACGTATTTACTGAAATAGATGTACACAAGACGTAGACGTTCATCTCGAGTTTTGGGTTTAGAACTCGGTTGATGACATCTTCTTAATAATAAGACAATTAAGATTTCTATCACAATTGGTTTTGTTCTACACTATCACTATTACATTTTGTTCACGATTTTCTCAAAACTTATTGAAACATTCCAACGGTTTAACTTGTTTGATTTACCGTTTTTGATAAAATATCCATCTATGTACAGAAGGATTATATTTTTATGAAACTTTTAAAGCATTCCTGGCATTCTGGAAAAACATTTAAAACTTTCCCCACTCTGTTTCGTTTATTATATAACAATCAATTATATAATTTATTTCTATATAAATTGTTTTTATTTAAAAAAAATATATATCTCCCGATGGCAGTGGCTACAATGTTTTCATCTGAGAATTCCGTATTAAATAGGTATACATACCATAAATTGAATATCATGTTGAACTAAAAAGCTGAATTCCTAGCAAGCGGTATTAAGAGATTTTCTAAGGATCAATGGACTGCTAGATCAATGTTAGAAGATCCTAGATAAGTATATAAGTAACGAAGACTTTATTCAAAATAAAAACCTTCTGGAGGGGCAAAATCCCCATTTCATTGTTTTGAAACATGTTTAACTGCAAACACTTAACTATAGCGTTTTGGTATTTGTTAAAATATATTCACTATCTCTATTGAAGTCATCAAGGTGAAATATATTTAAATATTTATCTAGTAATTATAGTATGATTTGATGCACAAAAACTGAAAATTATATTTTTGTCTAAACAGAAGTCCACTCTAAGCCAATATTGTTGTTATTCGTATTAATAATTAATACGAAACAACGATTTGTGTTTTTTTACATTGTGTACCAATGTCGACGATCAAGTGAAAAATATGTATAGAAATAAGTATATATAGGTAACAATATAAATCGCATTATATTAAAACATTATGGTTGGTCTGTTTCGGGGACATGTATATAATTAACAATGATGGTAGCGATGAGTTTTTAACGAATAAAGCTCGATGTGAAATTACACGATGTGAAGGTACATTGAATAGCATTGAAAATCAAATAAAAACACTCATGAAAACGGACATTAATATAGCAATAGGAAATGTCATAGGTATGTGTATCACTTGGATTTGAGTTGCAGTTGAGGGCTTGAAAAGTGCATAATTGGAATTCTGAATTCGGTGTTCGAGTTTGTGGCATAACAATAGTCAATAATACACGAGAAGTAATAAAGGGTTTATTTTTCAAAAAAATAATTATCCATTGGACGGGTTTTGACTTATTTTGTTCGAATGGAAATGTTTGCTTTGACAAAATAATCTAAACTAAGGAGCGTTAACAAGCTGTCAAATAAAAAAGACATTTTTTCCCGACCTTCTGTAGTGCTTTCGAAAAAGGATAATTGGACAATAACGTTGCGGATTTTTGCACTTGAATATTTTATTCGCACATAGTCCAGCCAATGCCCAATATTATTTATAAACTTTAGTCGTTAAAAATATAATATTATATATAACATATATAATAATATGTTTGGTAGACCAAATCGATCGAGTTATTGTTCTTTATTCATATTAAAAATATAAGAAGTAAAATATAAACTGATTTTGTATATTTTTAGAATATTATATACAACAGGAAATAGCATGAAATTAATATAGAACGCGATGAACTTAATCAACTCCAAACAGATACGGTGGTTTTTAAAAATCGTATATAAACTAAAAACTTAGACGATTATAATCACGTTTGAAATATAGCGATCCCGAATAAGTTTTTAATACTAAAGTCTAAAATAAATGTATTATTTCTGTGATTTTATTTAACCGGATTACAAAATATGTACAAACATATGTCATCAAACTTATACTTATTTATTTGTAAGTAAAATTGGAACGTATTAGTTGACGAAAGAAAAAAAAAATTTGTAGAACTAAAAAATGTAAATTTAATATAACTTAATAGATAAATGGTTCGCTCACGTCGATCGTTTTACATAATTTATTTATACACGAATAAAATTAACGATAGTATGTACGTATTAAACGCGTCAATAAGGTTTGATGGTAAAATAAAAAGCATTAGATATGTTATCTACTATAGTAGGGAAAGCGTATTTTCGCATTTCATTGCTTGTTAATTAAGTTATCTCCGCTATGAATTGAAGATTTTTTTTTTAAATACTTTGGTATCGTTGCCCGTTGGTTATTATAACTTAAAATTGCATGGTTCACAAGTCTCTCTAGCGCCGAGTATATTATAATCGTATTCACTGAAAAAATTATTTAAGTTAATAACAGTTATGAAGTTGCTAGCGATGTAATATAGTTGTGTAAACAATGCTAATAATTTCATGATAAAGTTTATACAAGTTGTTCGAATTATTTACTCGCTACTATGAAAAAAATAAACAGAAAATTGATGTGTATCCTGAAAAATTAAATACTTTGAATACACAACACAAATAAAATAAATACTCTATAATAAAAATATTTATATATTTACAGAAATAAAAGGCCAAAAAATATTGTCTAAATGTTAAATAATTTACTTATAAGTGATTCCAATATGAACAATAAGAATATTATGTTAGAAAAGTGAAACATTGATTACGAAATAACTAATTATTTTGTGTTTTGAGTTTAAACGATAAGAATAAAATTTAAATTGATGCATACAAACTATTTTATTAAAAAAAAAACAAAATATCATCGTCATAGATTATCAGAGTTTAATTAATTTGATCAATTTCTAATCCAATAATTTGAGTTGTATAGGGTTTATTTATACAATATTTTTGTCAACATGTTGATAATTTAAAAAACATTTTCCCATCGTGTGTACACAAATATTATAGATAGATGTATTATAAAATGTCGGAAAGACTATACGATACTGAAAAAATAAAAATTCATCTCTTAACTCTTTATCATTTTAAATGTCGTTTTCGTGTTGGGAGATATTAGTAAAATCAGATTAAAACTCTTATACCCTATTATTATTACTGTTTACGACAAGATATAAAAATCTTATTCCGGCCACCATGCCGAGACGTCAAATAAGATTGAACGGTCGGGTAACTCTTCAATCACTGCTATCGAAGACAAATTACTGAACGTCATACACAATATTTCCATCATAATATTTATTGTATAAGTGTACCAGAGTGAATAGGGATATGACCATTTATCGTGCGGCAGCCGAGATCTAATTACATAGATATTAAAACAGCACTCTGGTTGGCTGCATTTATTGGTGACCAAACATCTGCAGTGGATTACGTCTTCGTATGTACATCGAACTCGCATTATATTTAACCACTTTTAACCGCTGCGAGACAAAAAGGAATACCGAAATATATACGTACGTATACAGATGTGTAATTTTATTCAATTTTTACACTAGCTAATTATACGTATAGAAGTACTTTTTTCATGTTTGTTTATTCAATGGAAATCAATCATCCATATGGTCAAATAAATTATTTACACGTATCGGTTCTGAGCAGAGATATGGAGGATCTTGGGTTTTTATCGCTCATGATTGTTTTCATATTTTGTTAACGTTTTCTGGAGCAGCGAAAAAACAACAAAAATTGTGTATTAAAGTTCTCCATAAATTTATTGATCGAAAAACGGTAAGAGTTGATTTATATAGGTTCCGCCACTAGCATTCTAAAGTTGTATAGAATTATTAACGGTATATAGGAGATAATTGAAAATAATCAAATCAAAGTATATACAGACGTGTAAACAGACATCGTCGTCAGACACTATTTGACGTTGTTGTTGACCTAGTTGTGGAATATACACTATACTGTAAACTTCGTTCAGAATATTGTAAGTTTTTCTAATGCGATAATAATTGTCGCGGTCGAGTTCACACGCCACTATACACCAGAAGGGCGGAAAATTACGAGTGCCGCGATTTCGCGCTGAATGAAACTTATCTTTTTATTATCTGAATAAGTAATGAACGATGAGATACCTTTATTATTTTTTTTTTTTTAATTTTTTCTAATTACATACCTATGTTATGCACTATACACATAACCAGAATACATCGCGTACTTATTCGTGTGTATAAACTCACGGTGATTAACCGTACAGATGTTTAATGCGGTTGGTGTAATGTAAAAAAAAAAAAAAAACTTACCGAGAGCTAAAATGACATGGCTAATTACAACGTTTTGTAGTGGCATGGCGTGGCTGCGGCGAAACAATTGTAAAATGGAAGACGAAAGAGACGGATAACAGTTGGGGTGAATAATACGTTAGGAAATATAAGGGAAATGTTTCTGACAAAAGTTTTAAACATCATAAATAACAGTTAAGTATAAAAGTTTACTATAGGTAGGTAATATTATGTTCTGGCGTAAACCACCTCTAATAATAAAAACGGAAGAAAAAAAAAAATAAAAAATACGCGAGTATAAGAGGGTCACTGGAGTGGTTTGGGTATTAAAATAAATACCTACGATGAGTGACGAACCGTAGTAACAATCAAAAGTTAATCCTTGTGACTTAAGTACCTAGTGTTTAAATATTATATTTGCAAATGTGAATTTTTATTACTTTCCATGCAAGTATAACAAATTTACATGTATAGTGTATAAAGTACCGTTTTACCGAGCAATTATCACCGATATGTATGCAATTGGCAAACAAATTATTATACATATAAGTACAAGTATTTATGTCCCTCAGAATATCTAGTGAGTGCATGTGGTCCAAATGTAAGACTAAAATCTAGGAAACCTACCCGGTGGCTTGCCAAAAAATTCAATATAAACACTGAATGGAATATTGGATGGAAAAATAGCAATCCTGAAAAACTCAACATAATTAATAATCCAACAGAAGGAGTACCGAGTTCTGACTTCCCGAGAAAATAATGGGGAGTATTAAATGGGATTCGAACGAACCACAGAAGGATAGAGTGTATGTTCCACAAATGGAGATTGAGATCCTCACTAGGATGTGATTGTGGACACGAAAATCCTACTCTCATTCAGAATTGTGTGCTGAAAATCGTTTTAAGTAAAAAAAGTCCTTGTCTAAAACAGTTATATATATAAAATGATAACAAATTGATTATATCAGATTATAAAAATTGGTTAAATCACCAACAACTTCTTGGAACAAAATATAAATTTTTACTAATGTTATTTTTAATTGATCTTTATAAACTCCGACCGCCAATAAGGTCGTCAGTAGTTATTGTTTAGTTGACCTGCGACAGTTTGGGTCGTTAGGTCAGGTGTATTCCCTATATATTATGTTTAAATTTATTAACGTGTTGACAATAAGGGTATGTGATACATGTTTTTGAAAACAAAACTTTATTGCTGAAAATCCTGATAATCATCCATCCAGGAGCTATTTTCACCGAACCAAGCCTTTCCGCTGCAACGACAATTGATTACTGCGGTTAACTGCTGCATATTAATATGTATATTAACTTAATATTATTATTAAGTATTGATCTTCGTATTGTGGGATATTTTAAACACCCAAATAATATATTGTATTCATAGTAATTCATACACGATATTTGTATTATTTTATTTTTCACATGGTGTGTAAATTGCCATATTATACCATGGGGTACAACGAGTAACAAAATGAACAAAAAAAATACCCATCAGAATAATATTGTATCTCACAAAATAATGTATAAAATTTTGAAATATATTGGTTATTGTTTTAAATCGAATAATAGTTTGGGTATCGAGAAGTTTGACAATTATTAATTCAATTGGTAGTATCAAAATATCGAAAAAAAATTACTTTCTATATATATATATATATATATTGAAACTACGGCGCCGTTGTTCATTGTGTACCTATAGAACAAAATCCGCCTAAATAATATTTTCTACAAATATTTTGTCTAGCTTAGTGTATGTACGATATACACGGTAATGATTAATGAATAAATGGTATTATAATTTACTTGGAAAGCTCATGAGAACAACATAATAAGTGAGAACGTACTAACAGTTCACATTGATTTTTGGGTAACTATTGAAATCGATGCACGTGATAAAATGACGACGATAGACGACTGCGCGGGTGAATGTGGAAAATTGTGAAAAATTTTTTTTGACCTGTAGTCAGTGGATTTAGCGAATTTTATGATTTCGCGTTTTCCGAATCGGTGGCGAGACGATTTCCGACCGGATACGAAGCTATAACGGCCACATGCCATAGGAGAATAAATACCGTATATTGCCGAAGTATTGCAGCGTGTGGATTTAAGTTTACGCCGAAAACTGAATATTATGAATTTATGACTTTTTTCTTGTTGGTTATCGATGACATCAAGGCGACCAAATGTGTATAAGAAACGTGCATTTTGTCCAGATTTTAATGGTAAGCTGTAGTATACCTGGTTTGGTTATCTTGTCTCGATTGTTTACTGCAGTTTTTACACTCGCAGTGATCACGTGTAACGAAATATACGATATACCGTTTAAGTACAGCACATGCGTTAAAACAAAGTCAAATGTAAATAATAAAAAGGCCAAGTCTCATACTAATCACGGCTTAGGAATTTTTTGTACCTTTTAAATCTTCGTACCGTCTAACGTTTAGACGTTAAAATCGAATTTATATATATGTGTCTGGTAACAAACTTTCGGATTACCGTTTATCAACGATTTATATACCGGTGCAAATCGTAAGCGGATCGAGTCCTGGTTTTTCCTGTGGAACACTCGTGCATTTTATGATCAATTTATATTACAAAGTACATAGGTGTAAGCAAAAGAGTTGAAGATTTTAAATTTTGATTGTTCCCTCATAGAAACGCATAAACACAAAAAAATACTGCTGTTATCCTATGATGATATTATTATAACCGGTATTATATTAGTCATGACGGGGCGTTGCGGGGTGAATCTTTTTCCAGATGACCATTTATTAAAAAGAAGCCAAAAAGGAAAACAATTATACCCACATATTTTTATTATTTCGTATAGTAAAGGTATAAATTTTTAATAGATAAATAAATAAATTATGACTATAAATTATAACAGATTATATAAGTAACATGTTGACTAGTATAATTAGTGTGTAATTTGCATATAGTTTCTATTAATTTTCTATTGAATGTCGAATACTACATTCATCAGTGATATGTGTAGCAGTTTGATTTTCGTGTTCACAATCACATCCTGGTGAGAATCTCAATCTCCATTAGTGGAGCATGCACTCTATCCTTCCGTAGCTCGTTCGAATCCCATTTAATACTCCCCATTACCTTCTCGGGAAGTAAGGGCTTGGTACTCCTTCTGTTGGATTATTAATTATGTTGAGTTTGTCAGGATTGCTATTTTTCCATTCATTATTTCATTCAGTGTTTATATTGAAGCCATCAGGTAGGTTTCCTAGATTTTAGTCTTACATTAGTACCACATGCATCCACTAGATATTCTGAGGGACATAAATACTTGTACTTATATGTATAATACTATATAGATAATATTATTTCACCAATTATGTTTAATATTATATATATTTATAATAGGTACCGTTGTTGAATTTGTCCACGAATCATTACCAAAAAGACTTTTTAACGTTGCTCGATATCACAATAACTTTGAATCGAAATTTTTACAGTCCGGATTGTCGTACTAATGAGCGTGTGTTCAAAGTAACTGAAATTGTCGAAAAACGAGTAACTATTTCGTAGGATGTAAAGCACACACCAATCTATAGGTTTTAATGTTTCTCGATAGCTCTTATACGCGATATCTGATGCGATTTTGGTTGAATTTGTAAATTTTTTGTTCGCATAATTCACTCGACAAATCGTGACTTGGAACAGATAGAATACTTGTACAGTATAGTATAAATCATCTTATCATTTACGTCAATATTGTATCTACATATATATTTTAATATAATGTATATATATATATATTGAGTTACGACGACCGTTTTCGTATATCGTTCGCATTGGATATAACAATATATAACTACGCACCGGATGGTTTAACGGATTAACACTAGTTCGGAAACCGAGTTTCGATCTCGAGAGATTTATTTTTCTGAGAAGTAACGCGCTTGACGTGGAATACTGTTATTAGGTATAAGCGTCGAGATTATATTAATTAATAATGTTCTCCGAACATAAACGTAAGATTATGTCATGTGTTGCGTTATTAAGGTTAAATCACTAATCGGTAAAAACACACGGCAGCTGGGTTTTGCTTGCTTCGGGTGCTCAGCACATTTGTCTGTCAAAGGTAAAAATAACACAACGATAATGGAACGAATCTCGAGTACTAAAAAGCGTGTAAACTCGTTATCTCAAGATAAAATCGTACGGAATCCGGCGTGGAGGATCGCGGAATAACGTATAAAACGCGAATTTCGATAAAACTACGTTCAATCGACTGGAGACTATAATATATATATATATATATATATATATACAGTAACTATATAAAATCCTCAACCCTGGAGCAATTCCCTCTGTTGAAAATAGGCTACCCACGCCTGAAAAAAGTTCATAGGCAAAGACCACCCAAAGAACTCGAAAACCTTGAACACCTTCAGGCAATGCGAACAGAAATCTACGATAACACTAGCTGCAGACGCACACATTCTATTCCCGGGGGATCGTTTATTCTACACGCGGAATGATGGTTAACTGCAGTGGAACGGATTTGCACGCATCTCTGTTCATAGTGAGGAATGGAAAGAGTCTACGACGTAAACGTTACTTACTTTTTATTACATAAGCACACGCAAATTGTACGTATTGTAACGAGACAACATCCTCACATAATTCTGTTAATAACATCTATACCGCCGTCGCCCTCGCGGCGTGGAAACCGGCTTGTATTATCGATGTTCGTTAGGCTAGGTAGCGCGCTGTTACCGGATC